>JARACY010000753.1:0-77752 GCA_029255725.1 Scrobipalpa atriplicella | reverse complement strand
TAAAGAGTGTTATAAGTTTGAAACATGGAAATTTGGTGTGCAGTTATTTTGGTAAATCTTATATCAAAAGCAGAGCCAATGTATCCCTCGCTTTCAGTAACTAAAATAAAACCAAATATACCGGGTGTAAGGGACAATGGGTTGCTGAGTCCACGAAACTGAACAACTTTCGCCTGGAAATACTTTCAGGAAATGAAAAAAAAGAAACATTTTTCCATACAATTTTTCTGAGCAAGGTGATCATTTAGCTGTACGCTGTTTCTTACAAGCGGTATGCCCACTGATATTGATATATAGCTTTTGACATTTTTACAATTTCTTAATTTATGTTTTATTATAAACTTATTTTGACAATTAATGATTTATTTCAATTTTACTCAATATAATTTGAAATATACTGCGCACCATCTTTCATAATAGTTAGTGTAAAATATATTTTTGGGTAATTAATTTAAGTATGCGTATGGTGTCTGTGTGTGCATGTATAGTATAGTATATTTTTGTTTTTTATATCTTCCGCCGATTCTATTTCATCCATGACCGCTGCAGCAGCAAGTACAAATATATCCTGTCTATGTATGTCCTTTTCGGTTGAGTTACACTTGTTCACAATTTTGACAACTATACAAATGTATATTTTGCTATTTTTTTTATTAATGAGTTATATATTTTTGTTTTTATTATCAACTTCACTACATAAAACATTACAATTAATTAACAGTGGTGAAGATTTTGTTGCGGACACAACTAATTTTAGACAAGTTCTGTCACTTTTTATAATTTGAATAAAATAGAGACAGCAACACAACAGCTGATTATAATCCTGTCAAAGTGACGTCACACGCACGCCTAAAATAAGACGGTATGCTATCGTCTTATTTAAAGCAATATACCTATACGTAATTTGACAGGATTATAATTTACGTGTTGTATTTCTGTCACAATTTTATTCAAATTTTAGAAAGTGACAGAACCAAACAAAAATAATCTAAGTTGTCTCTGCAACAGAAACGGCAACATTGTTAAACCTTATTATGTCGATGTTGAGCCCGAACTAATCATATCTCCTTGACTAATAAATCTTTATTCAACTCTAAGTGCCACTCAACCTTACTTGTATCTTACTTGCCAAAGTAGTAACATGTATAGCAATATTTTTGTACGTAATATAGTTACTGGTATCTGTTATATCTACAACGTGTAACAGAAAGGGTATATGCATCGAGAAATGTGTGAATCTACCCATGAAACTGAATAACTTTCCCTAAGGAACATAGGACAAAATTCGAAAAAAGAAATTTGACTTTCCATACTAAATGTGCTATCAGCTGATGCATTTTGTATGGAAGGTCAGATTTTTCTTTTCGTTTTTCGACCTATGTTCCTTAGGGAAAGTTGTTCAGTTTCATGGGTAGATTCACACATTTCTCGATGCATATACCCTTTCTGTTACACGTTGTATAGTAAATACTAGTTGCTATTGCTACCACCGAGTATATTTCTTTGACTATGTTTTTGTTTCACCAACTCACATAAGCGCTCATGTCAACTGCCTTTTTCAAAAAATATTAAACTAATTATAAAGTCCCGACAAAATTAACAAAACGATTCCGATGAAAAAAATATAAACAATTTTTACATAATATTTAAAATATTTTGGATAATTAAAGGATTGTTCCTTCCTTTCATAGTACTTATTTGACTTGGTGGACTTAAATTTTATATAATTAATTAAATTTGTAATTAAAGAAAAAGTAATTATAAATTTCAATTGTTTAATTATTATCATTTTAATGGATTTGGAATGCAATAAATTTAGATTATCATTACTTTTGGCTAAAATTCTAGAATTAAGTATTGAAGTAGACTATTGCCTTGCTCAACACAAAGACGATCAAGTATGTATTAGATCTCTACTTTTTTTTAAGTAGATTATAAGATCATAATTATACATTTGAAGTGTTTTGGGAAGTTAGAAAGCTAAGTAGCGTCGTAAATGAGTTATTTATTATTACTATGATGCATTTTGCAATATTTGACTGCATTTACATAAATACATACATAAAATCACGCCTTTATCCCTAATGGGGTAGTTAGAGCGAGAACGACCAAAAAGATCATTCCGCCACGTCTGACAAGTTTTGAGGGTTATTTTCAGATGGTCATGTGTATCTCTATAGTGACAGGTTGTCGGCCCATCGCCTAAATTGCGATACATTTAAACCCTCGAATCCCTTAGCTGGTTTTTATGCCATGCCCGGGAGGAGATGCAGCTGGCACATTCTATGTTTTTCTATCACTCCCAGTCCAGCATGGAAGAGTGACTGCATTTGTTTAAAATAATTGACGAGTGTTTAAAGTTTCAACACAAAATATAACATATTTTTACATAATCTATCCCTAACGACAGACTATTAGCGCGGCTAACCCTTAATTGAGAAATAAGCGATATTGTAGTGTGTATAGCCATAAAAATTACATTGTAGGTAGGTATTAAATATACAGTAGTTTTCAACTTCCAAACATTAAATTTTTGAGCAATTTTATAGGTGAATAGAATAGTACATGATGTTGTTTTCTAGTGTAAGTAAAAGCAAATGTCTTCTATAGATAAATTGGAGTGTGAATTTTAATAAAGATTTTTATTTTTATAATTGATCTTTTTAAACTGTTACCTATTTAAAAAAACTCAAAAAATTTGGTTTATACCCTTTCAGATTACTATTTAAGTAAGTACATAGATTTTTTAATATTCTCTTATTTAACAGTATTAAAATAAGTCCGCCTATATTGCATTATCAATAACATACAGGGTGTAAAAAAAGTACTGCGTTCCTTTAAAGCACATGTTCTACTGATGATACCAAACAACTTTCCCAAAGCACAAAAATATTACCTTGAAATAATATTTTGCCTTTTCCATACAAAGATGCTCTCCGGGATCTACAGTTTTATATGGACAAAGCAAAATATTTTTTCGTGCTAAAATTTTTGTGCTTTGGGAAAGTTGTTTGGTATCATCAGTAGAACATTGTGGTTTGAAGGAACGCAGTACTTTTTTTTACATCCTGTATAGGGGACAGCTTCACGCAAACTGATATGGGTTGCTCAGGCAACGAAACTGAACAACTTTAACGAAGATATTGTTTCAAGGAATAAATAAAATTTTAGGTTTGCCCACCAATCATTATACAAAGTTGTCATTCATTTTATGTGGACAAGCAAAAAAAATAATTTATTTGTGAAAGTAGTTCAGTTTCGTTGACTGAGCAACCCCTATCAGTTTGCGGGAAGCTGTCCCTTACACCCTTTATACTGCAGGCCCTTTTATGAAGAAATTTGACTTCCTTACTTCTGCTGTTATTGTGCCGTAAAATCCCTGAACTATCAAAGCGTTTTAGATAAAAGATTTCAAGTACAGAAATACGATTTCCGCTATTATTTTAACCTACATTGCGGGCCATAGGTCACCGGGCAGTAGTTATCAATACAGGCCACTGAGTAGACGCGAATATTTGTCACACGAAAATGATATAATTCATTTAAAAACAGAATGATTTTCATTGTGAGATTTCTGATATTTTTCTTGACAATATCAGTTAGCTTTTCAGTGCCACAGAGTAATTTAAATGTAACAGAAAATAGTCAGAAACTAGCAGTAAACAAAGATGAAGAAGACGATAAAAGTAGTCTAGTGTTTGTGTTTGATACTACTGGAAGTATGTACAATGACTTGAAGCAACTGAGGGAAGGAGCCGAGATGATACTCAACACGGCGTTAGAAGAAAACGGAGTTATTGCCAATTTCGTGTTTGTGCCTTTTCATGATCCAGGTATGTGTTCCTATAATACTTCTAAACATCATATTAATATGATTAACCTACACACACACACATATGAAAATTTGCCTTTAAACCACACGGGGTGAGCAGAAAGTCGATCTTACAAAAACCACACACGTTCTCTCGCCACATCCAAAGAATTTTGAGGTCATATTAGATAGGATTGAGATGAGTTGTCAGTACATCAAATAAATTGTATCACACCGAAACATTCGTTTATGTCCCACTACTGGCTTTTACAGCATGCCGGGGAAAAAAGCAGCTGCTACATTCTTAAATTACCACTAATTTTATAAATGCAGCAGTTTTGGTGTTGGTAACACAATCACGCTTCAACCACTGGATGGATCGGGATGAAACATAGATAAAACATTTAGCTGCAGCTAAAACCGTGGGCGGATAGCACTTTATATACCCGTTCACCCTCTGCCTACAACGTAATGGATATAGATTGCTACAACCAAGTACGAAATTTCAGCGGTCGGCCCAGCAACGGTAACGCGGGACAAGGAGGTTTTCAAAACTGCTCTATCCCGTGTGAAAGTTTACGGCGGCGGTGATTGCCCGGAGAAGGCGCTAGGCGGCATTCAGCTCGCCCTCAACGTCAGCAGGCCAAGGTCGTATGTGTACGTGTTTACTGACGCCACGGCCACCGATCATCACTTGGTCGGCAAGCTGCTCGATACAGTGCAGAGAAAGCAGAGTCAGGTGAGTTACATAAAGTCACGCCTTCAGTAAAACGGTTGTTGAAAGGCGTTTTGGCAACGTCTGACTAATATTTCATTTATCTTTTTTGGTGAAAAGTAGAGAGCTCGCATAACGAATTGATTCACTCGCGTACAAGTGCCACAACTCACCTTTTTAGATTTAAAAAGAACCATACGACAAATAATAAAAGCGTTGCTTTAAAAATTTCAGGTTGTCTTCGTCCTAACCGGTCACTGTAACGACCTGGACCAGCCTCATTACAAAGTGTACCAGCAGATCGCCGCAGCAAGCTCTGGCCAGGTCTTCAACCTGAACAAGACCAGTGTCCACAAAGTGCTGGACTTTGTGCGCAGTTCTATACGCGGGAGGACGGTCAACCTCGGCTCGGCAGTCAACCCGCCGGGGTATATAACACAAGCGGTAAACAGCTTTCAAGAGTCTGACTGATTAATCCGATTGCCAGATTCTGCCGGCATGCAGTTTGCTGCCGGCAGAATTGCCCCTGAAGCATGCAGACGCGATAAGGCCGCCATAGCCGTTTTATCACATCTATCTGTCAAATTGTGGGAGTTTGACAGATAGATGCGTTATATTCGTTCAACCGGTGGCATAACTCTAGTTTTTTTGTACCTGCTTATTTGCTATTATTTTTATGTAAGTACGAGTGTCTTTATGTTTTCAGATACCAATAGATAATAATCTGGGGGAAGTGACCGTATCCGTCTCAGGAGCCAAGCCTTCTATAAAAGTAGTAAACCCAAGCGGTATGGAAGTTACTGGACCACCACAACTCGTCACTACATTGGATCTCTCCGAGATTATGGTTTGTATGTTTATTCAGCTTTATTAGTTAAATGTCGCGTAACGTGTTGATTTATTCAAGTTTCGTGCAATAATGCGCTTGCTTCATTCGCGTAACGTATTGAACATTCATATTTCTGGAAATTTCGAGCTCGCTTCGCTCGCGTAACTTGTTGATTTAATTTTCTTTGTACGCCGCGCTTGCTTCACTCGCGAACGATCGCACTCGCTTCATTTATCTTTTCTCTTCTCAATTTATTTATCTTTCGTGCAATGTGGCGTTCGCTTCGCTTGCGTAACGTATCAATTCAGTTTTGGTGTGTTCTTGAGAATATTCCATTTCACCTAGTAGGTTTTAAGATTTTTGTCCTGAACGTGATGGTAGCCCTTACTGCTTCTGTTCTGGATTTGATGAGCCTACCTCGTTAGGTGGTGAAGGTGCTTCAACCGGAGGCCGGTAACTGGAGCATCACGACCGGCAGTGAGGACGAGCATTCAGTGCGAGTGGTGGGAGTTTCCGACCTGGCCTTCAACCATGGCTTCTCAGTTCAGAAACCAGCCTCGCCCGCCGAAACTACCTACCGCCCTTTGAGAGGTATGTGATTAATTTTCCTGTCACGCACTACCACTGTCAAAGACAGCATCCGGGACGGACGGCTTAACGTGCCCTCCGAATCACGAAATCCTTTTTCTTACAGACAGTCAATAAGCTGATGCAGCCTGTATTGTCCTAACTAAACTAGGAAAAATCTAATTTTTAAAGAAGTGTTTGTAATAATTAAGATAGTTTTATTGACAAATATTAACTTTGTATTTTCTCCCCGTGGGAACCGAACCCATGACCTGCGGATCGAGAGCCAAACGCCCAGTACCGAGGCAGTTAAGCTGAGGCAGGTTCATTATGTGTTGAGACTATACTACTTATTTATTTTTTTCCACTAACAGGGGCCTACAACTACATGTTAATATCCCTAACTCAAACCGAGAGCCCGGTAGAAATCAACTACGCCGAGATATTGTCACTTGACGGGAAATTAGTGTTCGAGCTCCCTCTCAAACTAGTTGATAACAAGAGGAAGATATATATGGCCGACGCCTTCGTGCCGCCCGACGAATTGTTTTATATTGCTGTAAGTAACTATAGCCAATTTCTTTTTATACAACGTGTAACAGAAAGGGTATATGCATCGAGAAATGTGTGAATCTACCCATGAAACTGAACAACTTTCCGTAAGGCCGAAATACAAAAAAAAATTCGGCTTCGCATTCTAAACGCGCTATCAGCAGATGCATTTTGTATAGAAGGCAAATTATTTTTTTCGTTTTTCGACCTATATTCCTTAGGGAAAGTTGTTCAGTTTCATAGGTAGATTCACACATTTCTCGATCCATATACGCTTTCTGTTACACATTGTATAGATACTCCAATATTACCGGGTGCAAGGGACAGCGTACCAAAAACTGATAGGGGTTGCTCAGTCAACGAAACTGAACAACTTTCACCAGGAAAATCTTTCAGGAATTGAAAAAGAAAAATTGGCTTTTCCATGTGAATTTTTTTATCGTGCTCATTTTGTATGGGAAAGACATTTTTTTTCTTCTCATATTTAATTTTTAGAACTAGAACAGAAATATCCTTATGAATTCAATACATTTATTTTCAGATAAATGGACGCGATGAAAATAATCAATTCCTTAGGAGAATGGGCGCTACCGCAGTGCAAAGTAAATCTCCAGGTATAATTAACAAATAAATAAAATATGAGTAAAATAGTCTTCATTCACAGAACTAATTTAGGAATCTATTTCAGTCAACGTATAATTAAATGTTAAATAACGCAAATTTTTCTTTTTAGATGCACCTTACCTAACTGTTCCTAGAAAGGTAAGTAGAATGGCCATGATTCGGCGCAAACCAGATTTAACTAAAATAAAAGCATACCCGTTACTTTTCATCTTGAGCGAACAGAAAAGGATGGCTGTATACACGGACTTATTATAAATCTGTCACTTCCAAAATCTATGGACAGTCACGTCAAATTAAGTCGTGATGTGAAAGGGTCCCGACTAAAATGCGTTTTGAAAATCTATGTGACAGGTTTATAATAAGTCGGCCTACCCCTTATGGGATACAATTAAAAGAACTGTGGCGAAAAATGGCTATTATTAAGCTGTTGTCGCTCTGCCTACCCCGTATGGGAAGCAAGTGTAGACTTTACCGTGTTTAGGTGGAAACGAGAGCTCACCAGTCAGTGCGGCTGACTTGTGACATTGAGAGCTTGGTGCCCGTCACCGCGATGTGGACGAGAGACCACGTCAAAATACAACCGCAAATATCCAGTTTGTAAGTACTACATACAACGTGTAACATAAAGGGTATATGCATATTATGCATCGTGAAATGTGTGAATTTACCCATGAAACTGAACAACTTTCCCTAAGGAATATAGGTCGAAAAACGAAAAAAAAAAATTGACCTGCCATACAAAACGCATCAGCTGATAGCGCATTTAGTATGGGAAGTCAATTTTTTTTTTTCGTATTTCGACCTATGTTTCTTAGGGAAAGTTGTTCAGTTTCATGGGTAGATTTACACATTTCACGATGCATATACCCTTTATGTTACACGTTGTAGATTTTTGCATACAAAGGTTAGCTGGAAGAAATTGCTTCCCTAGTGTTGGCAGTCACGGAGTGGTGGCCAGTGGGCAGACCACCAGCCCGATGGTCCGACGACATCGTCGAAGACATAGGCGCAAACTAGATGAGACCAGCACAGGACCGTGAGGAGTGGCGCAGTAGAGACGAGGCCTATACCCTGCAGTGGGGGGATGTGGGCTGAAGATGATGATGATGAGTATTGGTACCTAACTGTCCGCTTGATCAAACATTTTAATACAATTTTTATTTTGATTTAATGGGGTATTTACACAGGTCGATTTTAGTCTAATAGCTAAACGCACGGCTAAAATCTTTTTTTGTTTTTTTTTTAGTTTTGTTTAATGTAAGTGTTTGATTAATTATTTGTTATACTTTTAGACAAAGTACCAGCATAGAGTACGTTATTAGCGACATGAGCGAAGAAAAGGCGGGAACATACCGATGTGTCGTTAAAAACATCGCGGGCGTCAGTCAAGCAGATACGGAAGTTATTCTATTAGGTAATTAATTATTAATAGCTTAATTGTAGTTATGCTTTTGCGTTCGTCCCTATTCTTTTGCGTTTTTATCATTTTTTTTTTTGTAAAAAATTGAGCTCGCTTCGCGCGCATCACATCACATTTTAATTCTTTTAGGTGTTTATTTGTTTTTTATACAGGTGAAAAGTCAAGCTCGCTTCGCTCGGGTTCCATTATTTTGTTTGTTTATCTATTAATTTAGTAAAAAGTCGAGCTCGCTTCGCTCGCATTGCGTTTTAGATCTTTTTGGTGTTGTTTATATATTTAAAGTGCTCTTAATTTATTAGCAGTTATTCAGTTATTTCACAATTTCAGTGGATCCTCCACAAGTGGTGATCGCAACCATCGCAACAGAGAACAGAACAGTGGGATTGGGTGGAAATATCACCATAAGTTGTTCAGTACTCAGCGATGCTCTGTTATTGAAATATCAACTGATTTTTGATGACACACGTAATCAATATGGTAATATAGTCCCCCTTGATTTTCTATTTTTAGCCAAAGAAAGTAAAATCTGTAGCAAAAAGAAAACATAATTTCGCAGGTTGATATTTTGTATGGGATGGGAGAGTTTTTTTATTTTATTTCCTGGTTGAAAATTGTTCAGTTTTGTTGACTACTCTACTGATGGTTTTTTTTTTAAGTAACCGATATCCACATGGAGCCAAACAACGAAGGAGTATACAATTTTAATCAAACAATATCAAATGCGAGCGAAAGAGACAACGGTGTTTACTCTTGTGTTGCCGCTAATAGAGGTAATTTTTTAAATTTTAATTAATAGTGCGATTTGGTTGTTTGTCGTTTAGTCCTGTCACTTTTTAAAATTTGAACAAAAGAAGAGACAGAAATACAACCACTTATAATTCTGTCGAAGTGAAGTATAGCGCTTAAAGTAAGTCGAAACCATCTAGCATTTCGTCTTATTTTAGGAGTGTACATAGAAGAAACATGTAGTCTGTATTTACTGTATAATATAGTCTGTACTTTATGTTCTCAGGTGGTGAAACAAGTCAATCGACAAAAATTACAATCAAAACTCATCCTTCAGTTCTGTTAATGGGACCTCATGCATTAACAAAGCTCAAGAACTCAGATATACAACTAGTATGTCATATAGAAAATGCTAGGAGATTGCTTTGGGTGGCTCCCAACGGTACTATAGTGAGAGATGTTGAAGTGAGGTCTGAGATCAGCAGTTTTAATGACATATTCGATGTTAGCAATGTGACTGAGAATGGAGCTTGGAGTTGTGTGGGACAAACAGAAGGATATAATGGTAAGTCAGTAATGTTGGTATATGTTTGAATTTGGTACGAAAAAATAACAAAAGTATGGTGCACATACCGCATTTAAATATACTGGTGTCAATTTAATTGTGTAACACAAAGGGGGTGTTTCAGTAACAATAAAGGAGCACAAATTAAGAAAAGTAAAAGAAATCCTCTTTATTTATTTTATTCCCCGTACAAAATACAATTTTTAACTGACAATTTTTATTTAAAAAAAAACCCTCCGGCCGTATTCGCAACCAAGTACCACAAATATTTTAATAACCGTATTTTTTTAATACCTACTTTTTACTAAAAATTTGTTGTGCTCCTTTGTCGTTACTAAAACACCCTCTAAGCTAAGCTGTGGCACGTGTTTAAATTAACACCCTATATTTCAATTTAACTTGTTTGAATGAATTTCAGCTTCGGATTCAGTGGCAATAACAGTATTAATAAAACCCGAAGTGACCATAGAAGGACCTAAAAACATTACCATTATTAATGGAACGAAATTAGAAATAATTTGCAACATAGTAGCTAAGCCTGCGCCTAGAATCCTGTGGCATAGAGAAACAGAAGACTTTTTGAATAATACGGTATGTAAATGTTTGTAGTACATACATACATACACATACACAAATCACGCCTTTATCCCTAGAGGGGTAGGCAGAGCAAAAACGACCTAAACAAAAGTCGTTCCGCCACGTCTGACAAGTTTTGAGGGTTATTACAGATGATAATGTATAATGCTATAGTGACAGGTTGTCAGCCCATCGCCTATAAATTGCAATACACTCCAACCCCCGAACCCCTTAGCTGGTTTTTACAGCATGCCCGGGAGGAGATACAGCTGGCACATTCTATGTTTTTCTATCGCTCCCAGTCCAGCATGGAAGAAGTAGTAATCTAGTAATAGTAATCTACGTATATCACACTTACGGATTTATACAGGGTAATATTTATACAGGGTAATATTTGTACAGGGTATTACAATTACACCTACAGGAGACGGTCTCCAAAAAACTAAAAGAGGTTGCTTGCTCAGTCAACGAAAAGAAACAGTTTTCGAAATTCTTCTAGTAAATTAAAACAAATAAAAAATCCCCTCAAAATTGTCTGATCAAAGTGGTCGTTTTGCATGGGCAGTATTTTTTTTTACACCGTGTGAACTTTTTTATCACTTCACCCTACGAAAGAAGTTCATTTTAAAAGACTACGACAGAAAAATTTGAACGTATGAATAGGGCGTATGGCGAAAAGCTTTAGCCTGTCCCAATCACAAAATGGGACGAATTGAAAAAAAAAAACACACGCGAGGCTTTCGTTAAGTTTTTACTTTTTTTTTTTTTTTTCAGGTATCAATTGTTGAACCAAACTTTTACCGAAGTGTTCTATCCATAGACAGTGCCAATGAAGACGTAAGAGGCACATACTTTTGCTTTGGCGAGAACTCTGAAGGCATACATCAGGATAGTGTTACTGTCAGCGTCAGGAGGGAAATGAAACTCATTGAGGGATTTCAAGGTTAGGCCTTTTGTGATTTAGATGACTACTTAGGCTTAGCACGCAGGGCGACATGAACAGTGGCCTGACATCTGGATGTCTCGCTTGCACTCGTACATACTTAAGGCGTACCACACACTGCGCTACGCGACGTAGCGCGTGATTGTCTATGCTCTCATTGTTTAAACAATGAAACATAGACAATGGTGGCTATTCGTAGTTGCAAACGACTTAACTAATATAAGTCTATACCTGTAATTTTCTATCATGAGAGAACAGAAAGGGACGGCAATAATTTTAGATTTAGTTACGTCGTGCCCTCAACGAATCGAAAAGAGAGATCTGACTGCCGCGCAATTTATTTGTCGCCTGTCGATACCCGCTTACTTAACATCACCATCAACTTACCAAAGTTACTATACTTTTTTTCGCTCATGATAGAAAACATTGACGAGGCTTGTTTGGAGATACAGTCGGATTATGAAAACATCATAAAGTGGGCACGTGACAACGGCATCATAATAAACGCCAATAAAACTAAAATTTTGCACTTGTATTCACCGTACAATAGGGCGGCGAAGAATGTAGACTACTCAAAAATAGGTATAATTAGTCACTCATATGAATGTTTGCATACTAATAAAGTCTTTTGTAATTGTGGTAAATTAGAACTTGTGGACAGATATAAATATTTGGGATTGTTAGTAGACCATAGTTTTAACTTTAAGCTACATATAGAAGAACTATGTCAGAAATTACGAAGTATATTGGGCAAATTCTATAACCTTAAAGCAGTAGTGGACAGACCGACGCTGACTGTGGTATACTATGCACTGGCCGATTCTCTTATAAGCTATGGTTTGTCTGTTTATGGCCGGACTTTTTGTACCTATATAAAAGAGGTTGAAAACTTACAAACTAGATTAATTAAGTACTTAGTTGACAAAAAGACAAAGAAACATTGCACCGACTACTCCGAACTATTTAAACTCACTAAAATCTTACCTGTCCATCTGAAGAGTAAGTACTTAATTGTTTTGGAACATTACTACAGTGATGAGTTTAAACAAAAGGTCACAAACAGATACAACACGAGAAGAGTCAGAGAGGGAAAGCTTGTGCAACCAGCAGCTAATAACTATTATGGTAAAAGACAGAATAGTTATCTAGTACCTAGAATGTTTAATGCTACGTCATGGCTCCTAGATGATAACAAAGTAACTAAGACTATCTTAAAAAATAAACTAAAATTAACACTGTTAGAATAATATAGATAAATAATAAAGATATATTTGTAAATGTAGTAAGTTTGCATGTATGTGTGTGTGTGTGTGTGTGTGTGTGTGTGTGTGTGTGTGTGTGTGTGTGTGTGTGTGAGTGAGTGTGTGTGTGTGTGTGTTTTTGTGTGTTTACCAATATAGGCATATATATTAAAAATTGTAAATGTAAGGTGCATGATTAGTACTTAGGAGAGCGCTCCCCTCGCCAACAAACTGTTCCAGTTTGGCGAGATATTTGTGTATGTTTTAATGTACCTACCTTTTGAAATAAATTAAAAAAAAAAAAAAAAAGAAGGTATGGAGTTATTTTAGTTGGGTCGTGTTTTTTACCGAATCGGCCCTATTGTAGTGTATTTGCTTTCAGATATGAATGTCCAACTGTATTCCCAACTAGCCCTACCGTGCCACATTGACGCTTATCCAGCACCAACTATACTATGGCGTCACAACGGAACTTACCTACATGTCAACGAGAACTTGTATCTATCAGAGAAAAACCACACTTTATACATTTTGAAAGTTGATTTTGACAATTTGGGCGGCTATGCGTGTGAGGCCGATAACGGTTTCCAAAATATGAAGGTTGAAGGTACCTTGAGCGTGAATGGGTTAGGTAAGTTAGCCAGTTACGAAAAATGAACGTTTTTGTGGTATTTTTGCACAGAAATTATAGCTTTCCGCCCGTGGTTTCACCAGCGTTAAAAATAAAGGTTTTCCCGCAGTGAAATGTAGTGTGCTAAGGCCCGTATTTATGATCAGCACTTGAGACTGACAGCGAGTTTGAGTTCGTATCAGAAATGTCATGCCAGTACAAAATTACCTGTCAAATCCGCACTTAATATTGCTCTCAATCTTGAGATCGCTTTATAAATACGAGCCTAAGTTTCATCTCGATTCGTCTAGCGGTTGAAACCTGATTGAGTAACAATCATCCAGTATCAAAAGTTTCGCATTTATATTGAAGTAGAAAAACCTAACTGAGGCTAGAGGTCTCTACTCTTACCTTGGTAAATGAAGTTTTTTTTAAAGGGGTGCTAATGCTATCAGTTTTCCTTTTATTTAGAAAGTCCACTGCTGTCCAAGGAGCCTGTTCAAAGACTAACCCAGGAAGGAAAATCTACTATACTAACATGTAGGTGAGATAGTCTGTACATCGCATAATATTTTTAATTTGCAAATTTTGGATATAAAAAAATTTGCTGCCCAAACTTTAGGGTGTGGTTTGGACCTGCCCATGAAACTGAATAACTTTCACCAAGAAACATGGTCGAAATATGAAACAAAAGTTTGGCCCTCCCATACAAATGGTGTCCGCAGCTTGAGTCACTTTGCATGGGAGGGATTTTTTTTATGTTTCGACTTATGTTCCCTGGGAAAAATTGTTCAGTTTTGTGGGCACATCTTAAAACTCGGTCAGTAATTTTTGTTAGGGCGCATACACGCAGTTACCTATAATAAATATTGTTTTTTATTATCCATTATATCAATTAACTATTTCTAGATACCTAGTCTTTACTCAATACTGGACCCATTTTGCTTATTTTTAAGATACGTGCCCATAAATAATTTATTTTCCAGAATATTAAAAGGCAACCCCCGGCCTTCAATAAGTTGGCAACACCGAGGAGCCACATCAAACGTGTTTACTGATCTGCCCCACGGTGTGTTACCCAATCTGGACAGCACAGAGCTAATCATAGCTAAAGTATATAGAGAACATAACGGAGTTTATAGATGTGTTGCGGAGAATGTCATTTCAAAAGATGTGTATGATGTAACGTTGGTTGTGCAATGTGAGTATTTTTATTTATTAAAATAGGTACATCAACAGTACCGAAGCTATTTCGAAGCTTATAGTGACATATCGTAGCTGCGTAGGTCGTAGCAGCGTAGCACATAGCTTATAGCCTCGTAGCGCATAGCCGCCGCGTAGCAGGTATCCGTGTAGTTCGTAGAAGCATAACGCTCACCGTCACCGTCCATCCCTTTGGTTTAAACGTGCCAGGACAAATATTCCATTTGTTTGTTTCAACAACAGATCCACCAGAATTAAAGAACAGTTCTCCAACTAAGGAGCTTCTATTGGAGGCTGGGAAGCAAGCTGTATTGTCGTGTGCAGCTACCGGAATACCTGCCCCTTTTGTGATATGGACTAAAGATAACCGCCCAATTGGATATTCTAAATATGTGTAAGTTAGAAACACACACGCACCTACACCCACGCAGACACACACACACACACATACACGCGCATGCACGTACGCATTCTTACGTTGCTTCCTGTACTAATTGTGTTTAATTATTTTTAGATATTTAACGGACACCAGCGATCTTGTATTAAAAAAGGTTACAGCAAACGATTCCGGCCTATACACTTGTAATGCCACCAGTGTGCTCGGTTCTTCACAGAGAAATTTCACACTGATCGTGTATGGTAAGTTCCCTTTTATTTACAACAACAACATGTTTTTTTAAAAACAGCACCTTGCAGTTATTATCGATTTTTTTTCCTTAATATTGCTGCGAGTAGAAACTTGTAAATTTGGCGATATAGTATGCGGGTTCATTAATTTTACACATACCTATGTTTTTAGTTCCACCACTAATAACTTCACCTGATAGTCCTGAAATTGAAATATTAGAAGGAGACTTAGTAGAACTGCCTTGCAGTGCGCAAGGAGTGCCCAAGCCTCGCATAGAATGGTTGCACAATGGAGCACTCGTCACAGATGAAAGAAGACACATTGATGAGTTCGGCCTAAGGTACAAATCGGTAAAGTCTACCTGTCTATATATTTAGATTGTTTTCCTTTTTTTGCTTCCGCCGAAATATCGAGGAAATATTCCCGTTCCAAATAACAATCTAAATGTAGTAAACAAACACGAAAATCTCAAAATGTAAAGCAGCATACATACATCTCCAAAACGTTGAAGTGTTTGTCCAGAATTTTGTAACCCAAATGTCATGTAAGGAAATTGAAATAGACCAATGTGCGTAATAATCGCCGTTTTGCAGATTTACGGGAATTTGTTTGTTCAAAGAAGCTTACTACCATTTAAATATTCTTTTAAATTGATGAAATAAAAAAAATTATAAAAAACAAATTTCGTTGCGTGCGTTAGAAAGAGTAAACAAAAAGAATTTCTCTAATATTGATTGATTGATACCAAAAAATGTCATTAAATTTCAGATTCGTTGCCAATTTGACTGACTTCGGTGAATATACATGCATTGTTAGAAATCAATATGGAAATTCTTCTTTCACTTTCACAGTCTATATTTGGGGTAAGAATTGACTATCTATCTATAAGGTGATATGATATACCTACCTAACTCGTGTAGGTGAATTAAATTAAGGAATCGAAAATAATGGTGCCAATTCGGTTGTAGACGCAACTTAACTTATTTTAGTTTGATCCTGACTTCTAAAATTTGAACAATAAAAGAGGCAGAAAACATCAGCTTATTTTAATCCTGTCAAAGTGTCGGATCTGTCTCTTGCATTTACACACATTTTTACATAGATCCGACTTTTCTACGAGATACTTTAATTTTGTTGCCTATGCGCGCAAGGGAGTATTTTAACAGAGGGGCCTTAGTAAAAAATTCTATTTCCTTTTTTCAGTTCCACCTAGCATAGAACCTCCTTTGGTGATAACAAATAATGTTTTGCTCGGTACTAATACAAGTTTGGAGTGCAATGTGGTTGGGTTCCCAATACCAACAGTTTACTGGGCGCTAAATCAGCAGTTACTAGAGAAAAATACAACGAATATAAGGTTCGTAGTTCGTACCTAGACCTACTACGACAAGGGTCATAAGTCATAATAGTTGTTTTTTTTTAAGTTACGATTTTACTCATCATCAGCTCATTACGGATTGTTTGATTCACGCACAACCTTTGAATTTCTTTGTAGGTGTGTGCAGGTTTCCTCACGATGTTTTCCTTCACCGTAAAATATATGCTTTTTTTATTATTTTCTAGTACCCTTACTAGAAGAAACTTCTTAATTTGTGTGTTGTTATAGCGGCAACACAAATACCTACACGCATCAAAAGCGAGCCAAGTCTAGGGCTCGGGTTTATTACAGTAATTCCTATTTATTGAATAAGTACCTATGATTTTATATAACGGACGTTAAGTATCGATAGAGGTGTTTTGTTCTTAAGTGTACAACGGCGGACTGGGAGCGAAAGAAAAACATAGAATGTGCCAGCTGCATCTCCTCCCGGGCATGCTGTAAAAACCAGCTAAGGGATTCGAGGGTTTAAGTGTATTGCAATTTATAGGCGATGGGCTGACAACCTGTCACTATAGCAATATAGTTATCATCTGTAATAACTAACCCTCAAAACTTGTCGGACGTGGCGGAACGACTTTTGTTTGGGTCGTTTTTGCTCTGCCTACCCCTCTTGGGATAAAGGCGTGATTTGTGTATGTACCTATGTATGTATACTATGTATGTATGTACAACGGCCAAGTGTACAACAAATTATAATTTTTTTCAGTTTCAATGAATACGGAAATCTGAACATAACAAACGCGACGCTTGACAATGCTGGGGTATACACATGCATAGCTGAAAATATCGCTGGCATCGTCAACAAATCTATTTACTTAAATGTGAATGGTAAGTAATTTTTTAGTTGGTATACCAAAAAGGTATTTACCATAGATGGGCTGACAACCTGTCACTATATAGCGATACATACTTTAATCTAAAATTGTCCTCAATATTTTTTTGTCAGGGCCTTTTATTAACGCTGCTCTACCATAAGGAATTAATGCGTGACTATGTAGTATGTATGTAAAATAAGTTTATTTTTATAAGTATTAGTCAGTTGCTATCTATAACGTGTAACAGAAAGGGTATATGCATCGAGAAATGTGTGAATATACCCATGAAACTGAACAACTTTCCCTAAGGAACATAGGTCGAAATACGAAAAAAAAATTGTGACCTTTCATACAAAATGCATCAGCTGATAGCATATTTAGTATGAGAAGTAATTTTTTTTTTTTTAGTATTTCGACCTATGTTCCTTAGGGAAAGTTGTTCAGTTTCATGGGTATATTCACACATTTCTCGATGCATATACCCTTTCTGTTACACATTGTATATTGAGGTTTGCTTTTTCTAGTGTAAAACTTAAAATGGAATTGCAATCCGAAGAAATGAGGAATAATATTTTCAGAAGCGCCGAAGATCATTCATAGTGATTTTACTGGACCTTACATAGCGACGACCGATGACACACATTTGGTGATATCTTGCCGTGCGAGCGGAAACCCTGCACCTTTCATAGTTTGGTCTAAGGGTCAAAGATACATCAACAAAGGTAAATTTTCACAGTGAAAACAATTTTACATATCTCATGCTCAGTAAGTGGTTCATACAACCCTAAAACCCGGGATGTAAGTGGTACTTTGCATCATAGGTTTTGAAACCTATGCTGCAAAGTAATTTGAATAAGGAACTGTCAAATTGCAAGAAAAAAAAAGTTGATAGCCTTATTTCAAACACACGGAATCGGATGATTAATCGAATCGGAATCGATTTTAAAACAAATTCTATTCGAATTTATTTAAATATCGAACTGGCCAGTACTAAATATGACGCATAGAGTCACGGAATAAGGCCATAAAAATGTAAACATAGGATTATGAAAATTATGAAATTTTTACTCTGTGGTTTTTATAACATATTTATAACCTCAAAACTTGAGTTTGTCGATTTATTACTTAGCATTTTATTATAAAACATTAACAAATTAAACAGTCAGAATACTTAACAAAATGTCTACTTGCAAATTAGATAATTTTTCTTACGCGAATGCATATATTTGTGATGGTTAAATTCGCTCATAGTGAGTTGGTATTGCCTACTGTTTCGTCGTAATTTCATGTTTTAATTTTCTTATATTTTCCCATAATTTTAACTTATCTTTCATTCGATATGTAAAGCATAGTGCTTACCTCATGGTGTAAGTCATCAAATGCATACTCGTACCATTAGCGCCCTCGCTGTGCATTTGATGACTTACATCCTTTGGTTAGCAATATACTATTAAACCATAGTTGATTTTTACCATGAAACCACATGATAATGTAATTTCGTAGATTCTGCCACTTCCTGAATTTTTATTTTTTTTTCATTAAAATTTTATTATTTTAAATACTTCGTTATTTTATTTTAGAAAATGGCACGACCATACTTAATGAGTTAAGTAGTATATCGCCAAATTGACACTAGGGCTCATATTTATAAAGCGATCTCAAGATTGAGAGCAATATTAAGTGTGGATTTGACAGTCCGTTTTGTATTGAAATGACATTTCTGATACGAACTCAAACTCGCTGTCAGTCTCAAGAGCAGGTTATTAATATGGACCTAGGACTTGCAATACCGGTATTGGAAACCCTAATCGACACTATTGGATCAAAATATTATTATGGAATCTGTAAATGTATGTAATATTGAAAACGCTACTTGTTTTTCAGACTCTCGATACAATGTAGAGGTCGATGGAACGCTAACTATAAAAGTTTTATCAGAAGATCTGAGTGGTCAATATGTTTGTATCGCAAGGAATGCGGTTGGCACAGATTATAAAACTTACACAGTTGAAATATATTGTAAGTTAATTTATATTATTTTTTGTCCCTGTGCAATTATGATATTGCACAGGATGATGACATCATCATCTCCCGTCGCCTTATCCCGTATCTCACGGGGTCGGCTACCTAATCTAGGGGATTAGACAAGGGCATTGGTTTTTACACAGAACGACTGACATCTGACCTCCGCAACCCAGAAGGGAAACCAGACCCAATCCTATAGATTAGGCTTTTGCCAGGTTAACCCAGATGCTTGGCAATGGCCTCTGACATGGCCTAACGATTAATATCTATGATATTAACGGGGACCAACGGCTTAACGTGCCTTCCGAAGCACGGATGATTGCTTAACATTCGTTACCGCCGTTACCGGAATGAATAAGCACTTACCATTTGACCAACGAGCGCTTCTCCCTGTGCAATATCAAATGTAGCATAAATATGTGTGTGTGTGTGTGTGTAATTAATATCAAATAAAAACACATTACAGCCGCGATAGCTAACAGAATGCAAGCAGACGAATCGCTAACAATCATCAACACTTTAGAAGGAACAAACGCAAGCTTTGAGTGCCCGATAAGGACTACAAGTATGGATAAAGTGAAATGGTATAAGGTTTGTCAACTACGGTAATTTTTAATTAGTCACTGAAAACGTTGATTGTGAACAAAAATTTCGCACGTTTGGTTCGAGAAGAATCGAATTTTTGAATCATTTGCATAAAAAAACGCATTCTAATAATGTTACTCTTTCGTACGCGTATTTCGATTCGAATAATTAAAAAATACTCTTCTGAACCACGTTAAAATCAGATTTTTAACCTCTTTCGTATCTCTAATTCGAGAAACTGACAGTGATGTGTTAATAAATATGACACTATTCCTCGTACTATTCTAATAGTTATTATAACAATAATGTGCGATTCGCATTTAATACCTAACTCTAAACATAATATAACTTTATTAAAATAAAATACCAATACGACAGGACGCGAAACTTCTATCAACAACAAACAAACTCCAAATCCAGAATATAACCCGGCAAAATGCATCTACATATGCTTGTGTAGTGACCAACGCGATTGGTTCTTCCTACTTCAACTTAAGAGTGAATGTGGAATGGCCGCCAAAGTTTGCTGAAAAAAGGGGCGTGGCCAAGGGCGATGTGAAAGTCATCAAAGGAGAAGACTGGCATTTCGGTTGTAGTACCGACGCCAATCCTCCAGCTAAGGTATGTAACGAGTTGGTTTTTGTCCTTGAACTGCTAAGTAGGTGTCCTGTCTTACTCCAATATAAGAGTGAATGTGGAGTGGGTGCCAATGTTTGACGAGAAAAGGGGCGTGGCTAGGGCAGATAAACAAGTCATCAAAGGAGACGACTGGCATTTTGATTGTGTTACTGACGCCAACTCTCAAGCTAAGGTAGATAATGAGTTGGTTTTTATCATTTCCAACATAAGAGTGAATGTTTGCCGAGAAAAGGGGCGTGGCTAACGCTACTGACGCCAACCCTCAAGCTAAGGCAGGTAATAAGTCGTTTTTGTCATTGAACTGCTAATATTGGTAGATAACGGTGTCGATTTGGACGCATACACATCTTTACTAAAATTAACCCATACCCGTCATTCTCTATCATGAAAGACAGACGGCAGTATAGATGAACTTATTTTTCTTTTACCAGTGTGAAAATTGTTCAGTTTCGTTGAATATGAGCAGTTTGACTCAGTTTTCAGATTAATGCTCTTTTATTTTAGACAAAATGGTTGTTCAATGGGAAGCATCTAATAGGCGAGGACCAGGATAAGCTGGCACTGCTGAATGTCCAGTCACGCCACGCCGGCGTTTATGCTTGCATCGTCACCAACAGTCACGGAACTGTCACCAAGGAGTTCGCATTGAGTGTTTTAGGTACGTATAACGACGATCGTCTTAATAAAAAATAAGGAATACATTTTGGGCAGGTAATATAATGGCTTCGATTCGGTTTTACTGTCCTTCTTGGGCCTTACACATGACGTACACACGACAACTAAGATAAGTTTAGGAACACACGAAACGTCGGAATAAAATCGAAATTAAATAATTCCTATTTAACTAAATAATACTTATCGATAAATAAAAAGTTAAAAGCATATTTATGTACTGTTCATTGTCTTGATTGTTATTTGCAGTGCCACCGTTTATATCAGAGTTTGATTTATTGGATGTGCAACTGAAGGAAGGTATGAATGCCACTCTAGAGTGTAACGCTGAAGGATCACCGGCTCCTAAAATCACGTGGATGCACAAGTGAGTACCTACAATAGAATTTTATAGCAATAAAATGTCCTTTTACCGTAAAAATTTAATATTTTACAGCAATAAAATGTGCCTCAGTCTGTCGTCTAGAATATCTTAAATTTTCGCTTAAACTATTATTATTTTTACCACAGTATTGGTAGCAATTCGGCACGAATACGACTTAATTAAATCTGAACCAAAAAATATTGCTATCATTCCTTTCTGTTCACTGATGATAGAAAAGGACAGGTATTGCTACTACTACCACTGTGTATATTTTTCAGCAACACAAATTGGCATCTTCAGAACTCGTCGCTAATCGCGTACATCGTCGGTCCGGAATCGGAGGGAGTGTATTCTTGCACCGCCAAGAACGAGGCCGGAGTGGCTCGTCTAGCTTATATAGTCACCGTGACGTCACCGCCCAATGTGACCGAAATTGTGTTATTTAAAGATGGTGTGGGGCAGACTGTTGTGGGAACAGTCAAAGCAGCGGTGAGTGGTCAATAATAATAATAAATATTTTTATATTATTAAATAACCAGGACTTATAGTATTAGTAGGTAAAATGGCGCAACAATGAGTTAGATATACCGACAGTCGAGCGTACTCCCGATCATGTTCAGGATGCTGTTGGTGCTACTCTGTATTCTGCGCACCAGGGATCCGCACCTTTTGCGCATTGTTGCGTCGAAACAGTCTAATATCGCGTCCGCAAACATCCCTGATGCGCTACAGAATCGAGGCAGCCTCAAAAACACCCTGAACGCGTTGTTATATTGGACTCGGTCCTCAAAGAGCATTGGTAGGGTATGTATGGTGTCCAATTTATATAGTGAGCGTAGCGAGCACGAGATATCACTGACTGATCGAGATTGCAGCAAGCGCGAGATTTGTCGTTATTCATAGAGGTACCTACGCGAGAATTCACATTACTGAACGGAGTACATTAATTTACATCGCGAGCGCGAGATTTCATATTATTGACAGAAGTATAATAACTGATATCGCGAGCGACGCGACGCAAACAAGAGATTTCACGTTATTTATCGAGGCATCACATTGCGAGCGAAGCAAGCAAGCACGGCGTATGACACGAGTTTTACTATGTGAGGGCATGTAAATAAATACGTCATATCTTTACGCCAGGGTGGAGGGTGGGGCAAGCGCCTCCCTTCTTCAGTCACGGGTGAAAATATCTTTCTTTATTTTTTTCAGCTTGGCTCCCACGTTAGACTGTCCTGCAGGGCTAGTGGGAGGCCTGCCCCGATTATCCAGTGGTTACGCAACGGAAATGTAGTCGGTCAAAACAGCGAGGGTATAGGCTACGCGGACCTGATGCTTAGCGGCGTCCAGGCGAGCGGTGCCGGGGGTTACACCTGTTCTGCGACCAACGATGGCGGAGTGGACGAGACAACTGTCAAAGTGGATGTTTTAGGTAAAAATGTGTAAAAAAAAATGCTGATTAAAGGATTGCTTGAAACTAAAAAACTTTTTCCAGGAATATCGGTTAAAATATGAGAAAATTAGAAACTCTCATACAAAATGAGTTGAGGAATGGAGGGTTATAATTTTTTATATGTCGACCTACATTCCGAAAGTTGTTCAGTTTGGTCAGCAATTTTTTTTACACCCAGTATGTCTATGTAATTTAATTATGTATGTTCTCGAAAGAAGAAGCAAATTACGTTTTAATTTTCAGAACCGCCACAAATACTGGTAGATATATTCGCAGACGGCAACACAAGTGGAACTGTTACGAAGCTGGAAGTGATAACGGGGCAAGCGTTCTACTTGCGTTGCCATCCGTACGGCAACCCTGTGCCGGAGGTGTATTGGTTTAAAGATGGCTTGCCGTTAAGGTAAACTTACAATTTAACATAATACCGGGTGTTAGGGACAGCTTCCCGCAAACTGATATAGGGGTTGCTCAGTCAATAAAAATTCTTTCAGGTCTTTTTTTCATTTCCCCATACAAAATGACCACACCTCTATCAGACAATTTGTATGAAAGCCAAGTGTTACTACTTAATTTCCTGAAAGAATTTCTTTGTGTAAGTTCAGTTTCGGTGACTGAGTTTCTTTCGTTGTAGTATTTGTAGACTTTCGTTACATCCCGTATACTAAATACTACGTACAGTATTAATAATAAAAAATATGATAAAGTTAGTTGTACGATTATTTAACAGGTTATTTGACGACACGATGGTTTCAACGGACTACGGGGAGGTGTTAGCGTCGAGGGGGGCTACAATGGACCACAGAGGGAACTACACTTGTGTCGCGAGAAATGAGCTCGGCAACGCCACTCGGGTCTACATGGTTTATATTTTAGGTAAGTCCATGAATTGCCTGTCTCAACCGGGATTCGGTTTACGGTAAAACATGCCCTTATTTTTACGCCGCTACGACCTGCGTCGCTACGACCTACGCCGCTACGACCTATGCTGCTACGACCTACGCGGCTACGAGCTACAATGCTACGAGAAACGCTGCTACGAGCTTCGACGTTACGAGCTACATTGCTTAGCTCTTCAATTTATTGTATAATTCTAATCTAAATCATTGGGATTATTTCTAGTAAAGTCATCAGTATAATTTTAAATTCCTTTATTTTTCCAGCACCGCCACCGTCACCCAAAGAAAGTGCAGTACCCGTTAGCGTCAGAATCGGCGCCCCTTTGAAACTGAGCTGTCCCCTAGAAGGCACCCCGCCGCCCGCGGTCACGTGGCTCAAACATCCATACACAGACATCGGATCCAACACGTCACGGATTATACTCACTTATAATACTTTGGTAATTATTCTGCCTTTATCGAGTAGGTTTTGGACTCGACATACGACCCGACGAACCCTGAAAACAGAGTTATCAAAATCTAAACCACCTCGTCAGTTATTAGGCTTCTGATTCTGACATGTTTTCTGCCAGTTACAGCAAAATAGCTTGATATTCTGTACTAGTTTAACTGTATTAGTTTGTAAATAATCAGTTACATTATAAGTGCCTGTTTGTTTCTTAAATATGGAAGATGCGCGAAGCCGGAATAGGGACCCTAATAATAATAATGTTCTAAATTATCAAGAACTTTATTTTATTTAGATAAATATACAGGGTGTAAAAAAAAGTACTGCGTTCCTTTAAACCACATGTTCTACTGATGATACCAAACAACTTTCCCAAAGTACAAAAATTTTAGCTCGAAATAAAAATTTGCCTCGTCCATACAAAACTGGAGATCCCGGAGAGCATCTTTGTATGCAAAAGCCAAGATTTTTTTTTCGAGGTAAAATTTTTGTGCGTTGGGAAAGTTGTTTGGTATCATCAGTAGAACATGTGGTTTAAAGAAACGCAGTACTTTTTTTACACCCTGTATACGAGAGCGAATATTCTCAAAAATATTTATTTAGATAGCTTAATAAGATCATTTTTTACAGATAATAAACAAAACCGAAGTGGCAGACTCGGGCAAATACATTTGCGTGATGACAAACAAAGTGGGTGCTTCGGAGAGCACGTTCGACGTGGTTATCGAGAAGCCGCCGTCCATTGCGGGCAATGTTGGCACTAACATTTCAGAATACCATCTAGTACCGTTGCATAGAAGCATTGTATTGAAATGTCAGGTAGATGGTCACCCGCTGCCAAAAATAAGCTGGTTGAAGGTGAGAATACAGAATTCTTTTTTTTTTTAAAGAAACTTCGAAACTGAACAACTTTCAGAAAAAAATAGCTATGAAAGTAGCATTCAAATTCAAACTGTCTGGAAATTCCCGTTAGGTACTCTATCCCAGCAGCCTTACCAATTTTTCTGATGGAAATTGTAGTGACGCCAAAAATGTGTGCTGAAATTGTGACAAATAGTGCTGAAATTGTGGCAAAAATCGGGGCGCCACTTTCTTCACCCAGGCAGATTTTATATGGCAATACATTCATTAATTTGTATGAAAAATTAGATGTACCAGTTGAAATAATTTTAGTGCCGTTTCAAAAGTTTTGTGTCTCAGTATAATTATTTGTTATTATTTTAAGGACACGCAGCGCCTAAGTGACAACTCATCGAATATCCAGCGAGTGCTAGGAAACAGTCTGCTTGTGATATGGAGTGTACAGGCAAGTATATTTTAGGCACTACACACTTGTCCATCACAATATACTACTTATGACCTAATATATTTTCTATTTTGTACCGTGTTGCTATCGTTAGGAACTCCTATCCTACTTAAAATTATAAATTCGAAAGTTTGTATGTTTGTTACTCAAACACGCTTCAAGCACTGGAAAAATTGGGATGAAACTTAGCAGACTCATATAAAATTTAACTTCATTTGACAGTCCAGGGATGCGGGGCAGTACATGTGTGTAGCACAGAACAGCGCCCACGCCGCGCACAGGAGATACTACCTGCAAGTCCAGGGTGAGCATGGAAGCAAATAGCCAGGAACCATGCGAGCGAAGTGAGCGCGACATTGCAAGGAATATCAGTGAATCAATACGTTATGTGAGCGAAGCGAACACGACATTTAACAGAAACCGAATCAAAACGGGTGATGAAGTTGAATCTATTCGTTATGCGAGCGAAGCGAGCGCGACATATGCCCGACATTTCACTAAAGAAGATAAATGAAAACTGGGGAAAACTTAAAACCTTAAAAAATATAGCGGAAGACCTGTTGTATTTTACGTAATTATTTTAAGGTTAGCGTTAGATAGAGTATGTTTTTGAAGAAAAAAATGTTTTGTACTTTCCAGTGCCAGGTAAATGGAGCAAATGGTCTGAGTGGTCATTCTGCAACGTGACGTGCGGCGCGGGGCAGCAACATAGGACGAGATATTGCCAATACATCGACGACGACGATGTTATATACGGTAAGTAGGTACTGTCATGCCCTTAATGATTGAGTAGCTGAACAAGAGACAGACATGTTTTGCTCTTGACTAGTTTTTTAGTTTAGTTTTTTTTTAGTTTTGTTTATTTAGAACACATATAGTCTTATACAAATGTTATTCTTAAATATAAGTAATAACAGACAGGTTCATTAAGGTAATTTAAACAATAAAATAGGTACGAGCATACGGTAAACAACTAGGTAGTACGGTTTATAAACAAGGGCCAAATACAATAAAGTAGGTACACTAATAAGCACAGGTTAATTAGTTAAAATCTTGGTTTTAGCACTACTTAGTCAAAACAACGGGTAGATACTACTATCACATACGGGTAGATCAGAACATGCCTGTCTCTTGTTTTATTCAAATTGTAAAAAGTGACAGGCCTAACATAAATTGTGTCCACGACAGAATCAGCACCTTCAATGTTTTTTTTTTTTAGACAAATCTACTAAACCTGACAAGATACTTGTCGACGACACCGAGTGTAAAGGGTTCGCGACTGATGTAAGGAGATGCCATATGCCTGCCTGCGAGGATGACGGGACGCAGGTTCGATAGTTTTATTCTTCTTTTGGTTCTAATAAAAGGCCAGTGGCCTCGACGACTCACACATACATACATACTCATAATCACGCCGTTATCCTTAATGGGGTAGGCAGAGCGTAAACAACCTAAACGTAGGTCGTTCCGCCACGTCTGACAAATTTTGAGGGTTATTCCAGATGGATCTGTATATTGCTATAGTGACAGGTTGTCAGCCCATCGCCTAAATTACAATACTGAAACCCTTGAATCCCTTAGCTGACTTTTACAGCATGCCTGGGAGGATATGCAGCTGGCGCATTCTATGTTTTTCTCTCACTCCCAGTCCAGCATGACTCACACGACTTGACTAAATAAATCTATATCTATCTGTCATGAGCTCTCAGAAATGGATGCCTGTATTAACGGACACAAAGTATTGGCTAACAGGTGGTGTCTGTTTTTTTTTTATATTTCGACAATGATTCATAAACAAAAGTTGTTCAGTTTCATGGTAAAAATTTTCGTTGTTGTTATCCAGGTACGCTGGTCGGCGTGGTCGAAATGGTCCCCGTGTTCCAGCAGCTGCGGCGTCGGCACGCAGGCGCGGACCAGGCGCTGCAGGACCAAGGGGAAGTGCATAGGAGACAATGTGCAGGTAAAACATAAGGCTATACATTATTATTATTATTATTTATTTTATTTTCTTAGGAAGATTTACAGACAAATGTATATGATTTAGAAATAAGATAGTTATTCCAAAATTTCATTCGTACAAGGATCTTTTGGCGCTTGGGTGACATTAACAGGAGCTCTTTTTGGGCTCCGACCGCCTCTATAGAGGCTCTATAGAGGGTGTCGGAGCTGTTTTGAAACAGATGCAAACTGATGGATGTGAAAAACATGTAGCTTACTTCTCGAAAAAGCTAAACGAAGCCCAAAAAAAGCTCCTGTCAATTGTACGACTATAAGCTACTTTAAGCGTTCAACTGGACTGTTACAATGTAAAAATCACACGTTTGAAATGGTGCCAGCGAAGCGAACGTGTTCTTTATTATTTATTTTCGAGTAGATCTCAGTGGTGGCATCGTGGCGCGTTTTAAAGGCCAATAGGCATTCGTTCAAATTGAAAGAAACCAAACTGGTGTTGCAGTCAATCCACTATGTTTGCAGTAGCGATAGTGGATGATTTCTACGCAATGTAAAACCATTAACGCATACGAGTCCAAATATAACCACCCATTTTTGATAGTTTATTTTTGTTTAGTTACCTTTACTGAGTGAAAATAACTGATAAAAAAATTGTGGTCATATTTGGACTCGTATGCCGTGGTGGAAGAAGACTGCGTCTCTCTTTACTAGAGCACGAGTAAATTCCAACAGCATTCTCAAAATTATTATTAATCAACTTGTTTTAACATTTCTAATTTCTCCCATGCATTGTAATTTAGACAGACAGGCTGGCAACCTGTCTCTACAGCAATACACTCATATCTGAAATCAACCTCTTTATTAAATATACAATGTATTTGTAGGTATACCTAAGAAAATTGTTACAGATCAGGAAATGCCCGGGTCTACCTAAATGCGACTCTGATTCTCAACAACACATGTCATCGCCCACGTTAGCCAACGACGTGTATAGTAGTAAAGAAGACACATCTCAAACTGTAAGTTATTGGGCCCGATTCGTAACAATGCCGACTTAACTAAATCTCAACTAAAATTATTGCTATCCCGTTCTGTTCTATCATGATAGAAAGTGACAGGTATGGACTTATATTAGTTAAGTCGCGTATTTTGCAATCACGAATTGATACCATTATTTGATGACTAGCTTTTTCCCGCGGCTTCGTTTGCGCCCAGTTTTAGGTTCTACATAAATAGATACTATTGTTTAAATCCCAGTTTCACTTTTATTTTCAGTGCCCCTTACGTTCCTCAAGGATGTGCCCTAGCTTTTCTCTCTTCCCTCTTGTCCCTTGCGGTTCTCGTTGATGCTCTGCCTACCCCTTAAGATTAGAGGCGTGACTATTTTATGCATTTACTTATTTTATTTGACTGTGTTTCGTGGTAATGGCAGCAAGAAAACTATATTTTTTTTTAGGGTGAACCATATACTCCTATTGCAACGTTCGAGATGATACCAGAATTTGTACCGCTACACCCAACTGAAGAAAATACGAAACCAGAGGAAAATGTCATAGGAACTTCTTACGACGTAAACGTGACTGAAAACTTGGATAAAAGTTATCAAGGCTCCTGCGGGCCCGGGTACAGGCAGGATAATGTCACTGGAGATTGTATCGGTAAGGTTCTATTTATATTTCTGTGATAGTGGTTGTTATACAAACCATGTAAGAGGCCTATTAGTTGTGCCTAATAGACGGTCTAAAAACTGGCCATTATTTTTTAATTTTCGACCTTTTCATGTTTATACCTACTTAGTATAGTAAGTATGTGTTTGTAACATGTACGATTGTTTTTCTTTTTCAGACATCGACGAGTGTCTTATAGACAATAACAAGTGTCACTCAACACAGGCGTGCGTGAATACGGTCGGGGGCTACAGCTGCACTTGTGACAGAGGATTCCTGGCGCTGGGCGTCGGCCGCAGGTGTTTAGGTAAATCGGACTTTGTGGCAACTGTCTCCGTGGTCTAGTGGTCTGAGCTATCATGGGCTCCCGATCCGGAGGACCTGGGTTCGATTCCCAGGGAACATAAAGTTGATATTATTATTTATCAGTTATCACTTTGTGTTATTTTCCCCAGTTAGGACAATGCAGGCTTCAAAGCCGAATTCCGTCCGACCGCACATAATATACCGATATTATTTTTTTCCAGATGTGAATGAGTGTGTGCTCGGTACGGACGGGTGTGAGTACGCGTGTGTGAACACGGCGGGCGGGTACGTGTGTGCGTGTCCGCGGCACATGCGTCTGCACACAGACAGGCATCACTGCTACACGCGTAAGTGTATACAGGGTGTTAATGAGGGCAACTGCCCTCTTAATTAAACCTCGGTTGGTCCGGCTAAGACGCATCTTTATCTTCTCCAAAAAACAGATGCTTTTTTGAAGTTTTGTTCTTTAGTATTTTTACACCCTGTATTTTGTTTATAGCTTCGTCGAGCCGGAAGCTGATTTCACGTGAAGAATCTAATTCTGAAGAATATTTGAGTGCTACTATCGACTCCCCAGCCAGATATCTGAAGAATAGAAATTAATATAAAATAAGACATTATAAAATATTACTAAAGTAGGTATATATTTATTAAATAATAAAAGAACTATAGAAATCTATGGCAATAACTACTTTTATTTTAACTTTTACTATATTCTCTTATCTATATGTAACTACTATAACAAAGTGGTAAAATTTGTCGTCTTTTTTTCGTGCTAACTAGTTAACTACTCTAAATTATTATTTAGTATTTGAAATAGGTAGTATAAAATATAGGTACTAGTTATTGGTATAATTTTCAATTTAAATTTTTCGACCTCGTTCCGTGACATTTTAGACTAATCTGATCACTTTTTTCATGGGCAGAAAATGGTATGAAAACGCCCACAAAATGGGCAAGACTTGTCGAACGCCACACACATCTTCGCACAACAATAAAACCTACCTTATTTTGAGAATTGATACCTTCTCAACTTCTTTACCCTAAAAGATACCTTATTTTGAGAGTTGTTGTTGTCATGGAAACAGTAGATCATCAGAATTATAGGACGTGCAATAACTGGAGATGGGCTAATTAATACAAATGTGCGCCCTCCGATTCTACGCGTGTTCTCTTTTCGCACAGACTCTAATAATAGTAGTTTTATAATAATTATGTGATATATGACATGACCTTCACACTTGCTTGATTAATCGCGTGAGATTACAAGATTCGGCTCAACCCTCTAAAGACCTCACGTAATTAATAAACGACCCCTAATCGTAAAATATTAACTGTTATTATAATGTTAGGTACATACCTGGGTAAATGTAAAGTTTAATAAAACGTACGCTTAGTGTAAATGTTATATTTTTTATAGAAAAAATCACTAAGTAAACAATTTAAACTTAAAATTAAATAAGAGCGAGCTAATACTTTCAGTTGCCCATATATCACAACTTAATTTACAATTTGGCGTTGTTAGTAACGACAAATCATTAAAATAAAATATAGAAAACATAATTATAAGTACGACTAACCCTTTTGCTAATCAAAATATTTTAACAAAAAAAACTAAAGTGAGTGTTCGGTTTTTGTAACAGTGACGTTTGCCTGTCGCCGTACAAGTTCGACAGAGATAACGCTAACACTAAACCGAACTTAGCCAATGTGCAACATTTATGGCCATTTAAGTTACATCGAATAGTGACATTTAATGTGTAATATTCAAATACCACGCTCCATACAACAAATCTATATCCTAAACGATATTCTAATCATCTTTGCAATAATCACATAAAAGTTGTATCAAATACCCTAAAGTAAAGATAGTTTGGAACACTATGGCTCGTATTTATAAAGCGATCTCAAGATTGAGAGCAATATTGAGTGCGGATTTGACAGGTAATTTTGTACTGGAATGACATTTCTGATACGAAATCAAATTTGCTGTCACTCTTGAGAGCTGATTATAAATACGGGCCTATTTCTTCTTGGTCGGCGCTGCTGTCTCGAGGCTGGAACTAAACAAAAACCTGGGTTTCAAAAACCATTGGCAGTTGTACAGTCAGCAAATAGGCTCGCTCGAAACGAATGAGATTGGCTTATGGATTTTCATGAAATTTCGTATATTTGTTTCAATCAATCAATCAATTAATTATGATATTTCATGAATATCCATAAATAAGTTCCTGAAATAATCTCATCCGTTTCGAGCGGGCCTGCCCAGATGTCTCCTTTGCTGACTGTACCAGCTTGATGGTGGGCTAGGGGCTAGGGGCTAGTCTGGGCTAATCTGAGCTAGGGGCTCCTGATCCGGAGCTGATGGGTTTGATTGTCACGGGGGGAACACAAAGTTGATATTTTGTCAGTTTATCACTTTGTGGGTTCGGTTAGGACATTGCAGGCTAAATCACTTGATAGTCCGAAAAAGAAAGGATTCCGTGTTTCAGAATTTGATAGTGGTCGTTACACAAACCATGCGCTTTAAAAACACTGACAGACACCAGGTTTCAAGGGCACGTTCGTAGACTTGAAAATCATCTTGATGAGGTATGAAGGGTCCCTCGGTTGCAAAATGTTTCGTTGTTAGGCCCATTTCTTTAATAAAGCTATACATGGTGTTAATTTAATGCCGTACCATAGCTTAGAGGGTGTTTCAGTAACGTAAAAGGAGCCTATAAAAAAAACCAACCAACTAAAAAACAAAAAAACTACGTATTTATGATTATTCCCAGAGCTGCGTCTACCTCTCGTGCTATAATCAATACCGCGCGACGCGCGAGTCGCATCGACCAATGATAGCGACACGCGCGCGCTCGGTTATAGCACGAGAGGTAGGCGCAGCTCTTGGAATCATAATAAATACTGGCTTTTGGTTATTTGATTTTCTGAGTTGGATTTTTTTAATATTTTTTATGGGCTTATACGTTACTGAAACAGCTATGGCACGCAATTAAATTAACACCCTGTATAAAAGGGACATGTTGCGAAAGGGATATTCTGCAACGTAAGGTATAAGAAGAAAACATGTCCTCACCCTGCTACGGTCTTCTGCAGGTCAGGTCGCAGCCGGCTGGGCTCGATCTTCACCTCGAAGGTGATGGAGTTGTCAGCCCCGGTGGTGGCGAGCGCGGCGTGGGGGCGGGGCGCGGGGGCCGCCGCCGTCGGGGTCACACTGTTCCAGTGGTACAGGTGCGACGAGCGACGCTGCTCGCTACATACCGACATACATGTTATTCATTTATTTACATTGTAGAAGAGAGCAAGCTCGCGGTTTGATTTAATAAACCTCGATCTATAACGTGAAATCTCGAGTTTATATGCCTTGGTCAATAACGCGAAGCCTCGAGCTAGCTTCGCACGCGGTATGAGTTTATTTATACGCCTTGGTCAGTAACGTGAAATCTCGAGTGCTTCGCTTGCGTTCTGAATTTATTTATATCTTCGTTCGTAACTAGATGATGTTAACACTTATGTTCCGCAACCAGGTGCGACAAAAGATCCTCGAGCTCGCTTCGCTTGCGGTATGAATTTATATGCCTTGGTCAATAACGTGAAATTTCGAGGTTGCTTAGCTTACGGTAACGTTTATGTGCCATAGTAAGAGTTACATGTTTTCGCGCTCGCTTCTTTATTATGAATAATTATGATATACTTTGATCGATAACAGGGTCAAAAACACACAAATAGAAACCTAAAATATACAGACTTGGTGATTTTCATATTTAATAAATATTAGTATTAATGTGAATACCACTCACTTGGTGAAACAATACACGTGTTTCTGTAGCGGCAGGTCGAAGGACTGGTTGTTGACGATGGAGAGTATGGTGCGGATGGTGTAGTTGGTAGGGACACTCCACCCCCCCTCGCGTTGTAACAAGCAGTCCACGAACAGACGCAGGTACAGCTGGCGCTCCTCGCTGTTGCTCTTCCTTCAATACAAATATAAGAAGTATAACATATAAGAAGTTGTATTTCGCGCGTACGTAATTCATTGGTATCGATTTTTATGCACACAAAATAACTAAATCTTGACTTAAATGGTTACCTGTTATTGTCTATCCTGAAAAACAGAAAGCGACGGCAACATTTTTAAAGATTTGGTTAAGTCTTGCCCTTAATGAATCGATATCATTCATTCAGCTTTCTTTAAATCGACTCTTGAATCGAATCGCTCGCTTCAACGCTTATATGGTGAAAGAAAACATCGTAAATTCGAGAGGATATCTGCACACACTTAAAAAGATTGTGTGCGAAGTCGACCAATCCGTACTGGACCCAAGTGGTGGAGGTGGGGACATATATGAGCGATGATGTTGAAGAGTGTTAGGAATGCTGCTCACCGTTTCTCCTGCACGAGCACGGTGATGCTCCAGGGGATGTTCCGTGCACAGAACACCTCCGACGTGAACTTCTTCACCTGCGCGATGTTGTTCACCGTGAACCGGATCGTCGCCACCGGGTTCGAGTGGTGCTGCAAACAAAAACATAGGTACGGTTTCCGGAAATCTGGGGAATACCACTACCAGGAGACCTCCAAAAAGAGGTGAAATCCCAACAAAAACAACCTGTAAAAAATAGGCCAAGTTTTGTTTGTAACAACTTAAATAAAAAAGTTGTGAAATCTAAACTAAGCCAAGTTCTAGAAGTTGTTTTAGAGTCTGTTCGAAAAGAGAACAGGCATGGAATTTGAGGGCGCGCGTTTGTATTTAATTAACTGTCGCTTGGTCGTGTGAGTATTATGCCCAAGTCTTCAACAGTAACCTTCTACATTAAATTTTGGAGGTTTTAGGTCAAAGGCATAAACGCCACGCAACCAGCCGTGGGAGGGATAGTTAATACAAATGTGCGCCCTCCGATTCTATGCCTGTTCTCTTTTCGAACAGACTCTAGTAAAGAATTCTTTTGAATATTTTTAATTTTAAGAGACTTGGCCGATTCTGATTATAATATAGATTGATAACGCAGTCCTTGTACTCGCTACGCTTGCATTACAAGTTAGCTGGGGTACGCCCATAACGATAAAAGAAGAAGATTTGGTTGTAAACATACCTGGTTCCTAGGCACCAATGACTTGGAAAATCCCTCTGGCATGGGCACAGCGGTGTCCTTGGAGGCGATATTCATAGCTATAGCCATGATCTCCTCGTTGGTCAAGAGCGCGTTGAGACCCGCGCACTCCGCGAACTCGCGCGGGTTCAACGTCAGGAAGCGGATCTGTTGCACGCACGGACGGAGCGACTTGCGGACCACCTCTTCTATAATAAATCAACATATTATATTTATAACTTTAACTTTTAAGGTTTCAAGGGAACATTTATATTTTTTGGTAAAATGTCGAGCTCGCTTCGCTAGCGTAGAGTATTCATTACATTTCCGTGCTTATGTTGCGCTTCTCTCGCATAACGTAATAATTCAAGCGTATTTCATGCAATGACGAGCTCGTTTCGTTCGCGCAATGTATCGGTTTCATTCATATTTTGAGCAATCGTGTAAAGTATTGATTTATCTTTGGTGGCTCGCTGCGCTAGCTTCACTTGCGTAACGTATTGATTTGGCTTTATTTAGTTAAATGTTGTGCTCACTTCGCACGCGTAAAGTATTGATTTGTTTGTCTTTGGTGGCTCGCTGCGCTCGCTTCACTTGCGTAACGTATTGATTGCACTCTATTTAGTTAAATGTTACGCTCGCTTCGCTCGCGTAACGTATTGTTTACATTAGTTAATTGTTAATGACAAAAAGCTGATGACATTGAGATGACTTTAAAAGGGGTGCCAAAAATTGCAGTACCCCCAGACAAAGTTAGTCGGACCCAGAGTAAATGAATGGAACGCTACCTTTGTCCTCCTCCTGTGGCTTGAGGCCCGGAGTGTTCTTGGGAACGATGACACTGCTGAGGCTCGGCCGCTCGTCCGGGTCACTTTCGCTGCTGCTGCTGCTGCTCGATGAAGAATCAGAAGATAGCGAGTCGCTTTTATCATCAGACTGCTTCCCCTGGAGAATTTATTAGGCTTTAAACAGATGAAACGCATCTGTCAACTGCAGTTACCACTGCAGCCGTCGCGGGTCTACAGCTGCAGTGGTGACATGTTCTATTAAACATGTGGTTTTAAAGATGTGATGAGTATGTAGTTTAGACCTGAATTTAAAGTAATCTTACCTTTGTAACATGTTTCTCATAAAGAGTGCATATATTGGTGGCTATATTGTCAGCAATGGCAGCATTTTTCACTTCATTATCTGAGTATCTGAGGAGTGCGTTGAACAAGTCCAGTTCACTGTGGATGTTCAGATGCTGCATCGAGACCAGCTGTTTCACCGTTTCCGTCTTTGCTTTGCAGAAATGGCTGCTCTTTAATACATTTAATGTTTTCTTGCTGAAAAGCTAAGAATATTTTTATGATAGAATATAGTAGATAGAATGAATAGTAAGGATTATGATATTCATAAAAAAGCAATGTATTGTATTGTGCTATTGTGATGCATTATAGGATTCGCGTCGCGCCGCATTGATTTAGTGCAAGTAATTAAGAAAAAAAAAACAGTTTTTAAAATATTTTTACCTTTAGGCATTTTTGTTTGAGAATAATTTCATCGTGAAACAATGAAAACTCATAGATACGGCACACATTGTGCGGGCTAAGTTCCCTGAGAAGAAAATCAACACAATCCTCTTGGAGGTACGGCAGGATGTATTTCTTGGCTGCATAATAGACATCAATCGCTTCCCTGACGCTGTACACTTCAATATCATCTGTGTAAATGTATCTGAAAAATAGAAATTGTAGATTTAGTATTCTATTGAAAAGCAAATTGCACTGGTAGGTACTATGAATTGCCACCAATAAATCCCACTACTAGTTTAGATATTGTTTTGATTTTTGGATGTAAGTTTCTAAATTTTAAATAAAGAAAACTTTATTATCTACGTTCACCAGTGCATCTTCTAAATGAGGCGGGTTTAATGCGCTGCAGCAAAACTTTTTAGGGAACTCACTTTTATACCTGCTAAAGTAAAAACAAGTTCCTCACCGTAACATGATTGAAAAGGTAGTGCGATCTATATCCTTTACAGCTATAGGCTCTTCATTCACAAGGCTCCCGTAGAACTGTGCCGCGAAGACTGGAGAAGCCATCGCCAGGATCAGCTTGTGAGCTCTGATAGACTCCGAAATAGAATCAGCTGCAGTCGGTCCGCCTAAGGATTCGAACTGGAATGTACAATCTGACCACTCTTTAGAAATATGCAAGTGCACCGTGCGTTTCTTGACTTTGGAACAATTCGGTTGCCAATCGCCAAGGGTATCGTGATCTCGAGGTGCCATCGTTGTGGAGAATTACAATTATTTGTAAATAAACTGGTAATCGAAACCAAACAAAATTCTCAAACAAGTTTTTTTTTTTTTTTTTTTTAATATTTTATGGCTTGGATTCCGAAATGAATGAACTGACATATAGAGGAAGTAAATAAACAGTTGGCAACACTTTTTTGACAGCTCGCGAATGAGGTAATCTTCACTCATGCTCTTTCAACTTGGACCGCATGGGCTATTGTTCTTTGCGTAGACCGGACTACGGTTCTTTGACTCCAAAGATGGAAGAATTAAAAAAATAAGTGTCAAATCGAACGAACGTTTGAATTTGAAATTTGGATTTTTATAAGTGATTTTAAACAAAAGCCGACAAAAAGTTAATTTGTGTAGCAACTTGTTATAGATTCTTCCATCATACCTACTTAATAATGAGTTTACTCAGTGCAGTTCTTCAAGAAGTTGATAAAGTTAGCACCGAAGACCTGAAGAAACGTCGCGATGAGATACTTCCGAAGATCGTAGACCTCACGGAACGGGTACAACTTTTATCCTTCGCATTACAGCAGAATTTTGTTGATACTTACGTGAATTTTACGGCGACCAAAAGCTTAGAACAACTCAATTATAAAAACAGAAAAGGCAACATTATATCCGACTACCAAAAATTAAGTGCGGAAGTAAAAAACTATCAAGATAAATTCGGTGAGAGTGATAGCGAGCTTCTTACTTGCTGGAGCAAATTCAAAACATGTTACGATTCATTAAACAAATTATGCATCGTGGCTGAGGGCAAGAATGTTCTCCATCACGCCAATCAGGAATTCTCAAGGTTCAACTATAAAGATGCAATGCTAACTGTAAAAGACTTGCAGGACCAACTGCGAAGCTTGAATTTCGAAGGAAATGCTGCGAAAGCGTTGTCAAATATCACATCTCAAGCTGAAAACCAACTCGCCTTGTACTCTGCTCATTTGAGCACGGAATGGGAAGATATTTTCAGCTGGGAGGAGAAAAAAGCAGTCAGTTCTCTCACATATTCTCTTTCTGTCCAACAAAGTGATTCCATCCTGATACAAAATGTCATTAACACCTTACATGCAACAGATAGGCTTAACGCTGAACTTTGTCTTTTCTCCCATTTCTTCATTGATAAACTCTTACACAATGTAATAAGACACAACTGTGATATTTTTACTGAAGATCATATTGGAGCTATAATATTCAATATCAAAATTGATTTAAACGAATCAAAGAAACCAAATTACCAAACAATTTTTAACAATCTAACAGCAATTTTTGAGTTCCTGCATTCAACACTGGGCTCTCAGTTTGACAATGGAAAAAAGTTTATAGAGTTATTTGCTGAATCAATAAGAGACAAGTTCTTCCATAAGATTATAGAAGATTGCATCAGGACAAACTTGCCATCCTGCGACAGCAGCTACCAAAACTATAAAAATATTGTAGTTGAGTTGGATTCTTTCAACAAATTCCTGATAGAATTGAAATTTGTTGATGCCGATGAGTCTCCATTGAACAAATATGTTAACAACACAGAATGTGTCTTGTACAACAAGAAATGTGATAAGCTTCTGTCAGAAATCCGTATTCTACTAAATGAGAGTCTATCCAGTGGAACTATAACAGTTGGGGAGTTAACAGAAGTCAATGAAACAACATTACTTGAAATAAAAAAGGAATCTTTATGGGATCTGAACAAGCCATTGTTTCTCCCAAGATGTGTTATTTCTCAGAATGTGAAAAAGATTATGACTATGATCGTGGAACATTTAGAGGAGAGTGCAAACCTGCCTGAGAAATATAGCAATCAGCTTGTAGGGTACATAAGGGACATAGCTGTTATGTACCAATGTGTAGTTCCCAAGAAGTTTAAAGTCAACTTGGAATGTTGCCCATTGGATATTGGTAAGATAGGTACTTTTATTAAGGCCATTCTCACACTAAAAACAGATCTGCCTGACGATGCTTGAGCAGGCAGATCTGCTGTCAGTGTGAAAAAGTTTCTTCCACAAAGCCTGATACTCCATTATACTGGCTGACTTGGAGCTCAGTAACAGAAAAAAAAATCCTGACTTAGTTTAGTCAACTTTTTACTTCATGTATTAAAATATCACCTACAATTCTTTTTCAGCTCTTTTCTTCAACAACTGCTTCTACCTGGCCCATGGTCTGCTTGGTCCACCATGGAAGACCAGTCTGCCGATTGCCATAGCCAATCATCTGACTGCTGTCTTGCTGGAGAGCATCCAAGACCTCAGGGTGTTGGGTCTTGAGAAGATGTCCCTATATTTGCAGAACCAGAAGAATATCATCATGCAGAGCATTGAAGCAAAAGGTATACGGTTTATATCTATATTAATACAAATTACAATATACCGCGCGATGGATCTGATAATCCCGCGATCTGATAATAAATCTGGTCAATACCAGAAGATCGAAGATCTCGCGCGGTTGAGCTGATGAAACCGCGCGATAGATAGAGACCAGCTGATCAGATAATTCCGCGTGATTGAACAGACGATACCGCGAGATTGACCAAATGATGCCACATATTGACCAGATGATTCACATCAGTTACTGAAAAGATGATTCAATCAATTACTTTTGAAGTCTTGTTATTTTGATTATAAAATCCCTTGCAGATTCGTCCCCGTGGTCTCACGACACATACGAGGTGCTGGACACTGCTATCAATAGAGCAATTTCTCTGATGCGCGACCTGAAGTCCAACTGGATCACCATCCTGCCCGCTACCATGTATGAGATGTCCCTATGCACTCTCGTCCACGCCATGTGCCAGGTAATTAATTAGTTAGTTACGCACTCATTTAAATATTTGATAACATGTGTTTATTTTTATTACGTACCTACATATTTAGGAATGGTTGGACGCTCCATTACCAAAATGAATATTTAGGTGTTGTTTTATCTCACGACTGCAGGTCGGCTATACTTGTTGATTCTTAATTATTATGTTACCAATAAAGTTTTAATTTTAATTTCCAGGCTATTCTGGACAGGATCTTTGCAGACAGCCGCCCCATTGATGAAGAACTAGTATACGTCCTAGCAGTGAGGTTGGAGGATGTAGTGGCTGAGATTGCGGTTTTGTTTGAGGTGAGTAATGCTGGAGTGGGAGTGATAGAAAAACATAGAATGTGCCAGCTGCATCTCCTCCCGGGCATGCTGTAAAAGTCAGCTAAGGGATTTGAGGGTTTCAGTATTGTAATTTAGGCGATGGGCTGACAACCTGTCACTATAGCAATATACAGATCTACCTGGAATAACCCTCAAAACTTGTCAGACGTGGCGGAACGACCTTTGTTTAGATCGTATACGCTCTGCCTACCCCATTAGGGATAAAGGCGTGATTATATGTATGTATGTATGTAGTAATGCCCTAGCCTGCCTGTTACTTGTATTGTAACGCAGAAGACCTGCTTGCGGGAAATCAACGGGCAGTTTTTGGTAGCAATTCGTAGTTTTTCAAAAAAACACGACTTGTATAATAAAAATAAGCCTATGCCTGTCATTTTTTCTTCATTTTAGTCTTAGAGCAAGAAGATTTTAGTCATCATTTTAGTTTAGTTTGTCATTTTAAAGACCAGAAAGGGATGGCAATAATTTTAGTGTAGATTTAGTTAAGTCCCTCAACATACCGAATTATTACCGACCATTACCGATAACATACATACATATAATCACGCCTTTAACTCTAATGGGTTAGGCAGAGTGTAAGCGACCTAAACAAAGATCGTTCCGCGACGTCTGACAAGTTTTGAGGGTTATACTAGATAGATCTGTAGGTATATTGCTATAGTGACAGGTTGTCAGCCCATCGCCTAAATTTCAATACTGAAACCCTCGAATCCCTTAGCTGATTTTTTCAGCATGCCCGGGAGGAGATGCAGCTGCATTCTATGTTTTTCTATCACTCCCAGTCCAGCATGGAAGTACATATAAAACTATCCATAGATTCTTAAAGTAACAGGATCGAAAAAAGTCTGTCTATAGGTATTTGGTCATAATCAAGACAGACATGAACTGTCCCCGTTTAAGGTCCTGTAGGAAAGTTCGCGCGCGTTTAAAGATAATTTTCTTTCGAGTACTCTTAGTAGGAGTCTTCTTTGATAAGATACAGGTAATTTTTTTTTCAGGACCCAATAAAGCTGGAAGACAAGATCAACGTGTGGTCGAAGTTCACGAAAATGCCGCAACTGTTGAAAGCGCAACTGCTCGAAATCGCCGCCCTGTGGAACACCAACAAAGAGCAGATGCAGGGTTATACTTGTGAGGAAATCCGGCAGATAGTCAAAATGAGGTTCCCGGATGACAAGTACAGGCTTAAGATATTGAAGGAAATACAGTGATGTTTAAAGGAAGGTAAAAATTTAGGTCGTGTCAATAAACAGGTGTTGTTTTAAACTACATGATCTACTTATGATAGGTACGAATCGATTCGCCTTTTTCATACAAAAACGCTTGCCCCATTTAACGTATGGTCAAAGGTCATAAACATGTCGTAGCTGTTAAAAGAGCAACGAATACCGCAACCTTATAAAGCGCATCTGTTAAAATGCCGTAACTGTCAAAAACGCAACTGATAAAATGCCGCCCGCAACTATCAAAAGCGCAACTGTTAAATGCCGCAACTGTTAAAATGTCACAACTGCCAAAAGCGCATCTGTTAAAATGCTGCAAACTGACAAAATGCCGCCCGCAACTATCAGAAGCGCAGCTGTTAAATGTCGCAACTGTTAAAATGTCAAAAACGCAACTGATAAAATGCCACCCGCAACTATCAGAAGCGCAACTGCAAAATGCCGCAACTGTTAAAATGTCACAACTGTCAAAAACGCAACTGATAAAATGCTGCCCGCAACTATAAGAAGCGCAACTGTTAAATGCCGCAACTGTTGAAATGTCGCAACTGTCAAAAACGCAACTGACAAAAACGCAACTGATAAAATGCCGCCCGCAACTATCAGAAGCGCAAGCGCCGCCCTGTGGAACACCAACAAAGGACAGTTACAGGGTTATACTTGTGAGGAAATCAAAATGAGGTTCCCGGATGACAAGTACAGGCTTAGGATATTGAAGGAAATACAGTGATATTTTTAAACAACTTTCTTAAATCACAAAAAAAATACACTCTGTATGTACCTATCTATCTAACAGAAGATATCTAAAATCATTGATTGCTCTGTTATTATTCATTATCATTAGATTCAAAAATAAAGTTTATATTTAATTTTAATTAAACACTTTTATTTATTGCACTCAACACATTAACATTGTGACCTTTTACTAGGCTGCGGATGCTCTGCTTACCCCATAGGTAACGGATAAAGGCGTGACTGTATTTGTATGTTATTAATTAAAAAATACTTTTCTATAATTTCTAGTTTGCCCACGGCAAATCGATTGATTGATTCGGTAAATCCCTTTTTTTCTTTCATAATAGGTGTGGATCTTAACCAAAATTGTTGCCGTCCCTTTCTGTTCTCTCAGGAAACAAAATGACAGGTGACCATTTTAGTCAAGATTTAAACTTATCAAAAAATCAAAGAGGTGTATAGTGTGTAAAATCAATGTAAGTAGGTATAACTACTGATTAACAACTTGTGTTCGACCTACCTATTATGGAATTGTGAAGTGGCCAATATTTATTTTTTATAACATTATTGGTAGCGATATTCTTTCCGCGTAGCGTGACGATGTCTGCCGCTCAGAATATAAAATATACACAACTTGTATAAAAAAATCAAACTACAAGTAATGTACGTACCTAAACAAACTTTTCACAGCTTATAGGTATATTCTGTGATAAAGTATAAAGATGTATCTACTGGTTCTACTCTACGGCGATTATCACACTGCCCCGCGAAACGCGGCGTAGCGCGGAGCGACGGAGCGGTATCGTTCTTCGCAAGTACATCGGTTTGTATGGAAATCACGCGGGGTATATGGCACACTGACTACGCGTCTCCGCGCGGAGTGAAGACAATGGAACCGTAGACATCACGCGCTCCGTCGCGTAGCGCGTAGCCAGTGTGAAGACCGCGTACGTTCCTTAAAGCCATGTCAAATGGATTTTGATCGGTTGGAACATTTCTCCAGGATCGTAAAGCGTAATGTAGGCGACAAAATAGTTGCCGGACAGTCAGATCAGATCTTTCTTTTCCGCACTGTGTGTGCAAGAGGGACATCGGACTGTTGTCAGGCAACTGTTTTTTGTGGCCTACCTAACTCGATGGGGCGATTACATACAGCTCTGCCTGTTACAAATTACAAACATGCCTAGTTTCTGTGAATTCTATTCCTACGTCTCGCGAAGATGTCATCATCAGCTCATATACGTCTCCACTGAGGGTCACGAGCCTACCCTTGAATAATGATCGAACCTTAGTCGACCACGTGGGCCCAGTAGGTACGGATAGGTTCACACATAAACTTTGAATTCTTCGTAGGTGTATGCAGTGTGTGTACTCAAAGATGTAGTCCAGCAATAATGTCTAGAATATACAGAGCGATCGCTCGCGTGAGGGCAAGCGCGTGTCGCACTCAGAAAATTAGAAGCTATATTTGCGTGTAAATTATTTACATGGTTGCGTAACGGCTGTGTTCCTCTTTACGGCGGAAGGAAGCGGAGAAATGCACGCTGTATTTCGCGCCACTTTTCAGTCGGCCATTGGGTAACAGCTGATTTATTTATTTTGCGGAAAACTTTGTTGTATTAGCCTTTATTACGTCTTGCTACTCGTGTTGAGAATAAGGTAGTTCCTACGGACGCGAAGCAACATCGACCAGTAACGACCACTATTAGAAACAGTGACCGGGACCGACGGCTTAACGTGCCCTCCGAAGCACGGAATCAGTTTTCTTCCAGACAATCAGGTGGATTCAGCCTGCATTTTCCTACTAGGGAAAATCTCACAAAGTGATAAATATACAAATATTAACTCTGTGTTCCCCCCTGAGAATCGAACCCAGGACCTCCGGATCGTGAGCCCATGGCTCAAGACCACTAGACCACGGAGGCAGTTAACGATAAACAAGTGTTATTAAATATCTATAGGGAATATTTGCAGCAGTATACTTGGGTCTTGAAGATCACACCACACCTGACGTGCGGTATGTGCTCCTGGTGAAGACCATCGTATATGATCGAAACGTCGAGGTCTAGGCAAGACAAGGCTAAAAACAAGTAAGCCGCAACAAATATATAGGTATTCACTGCAGCAAACCATCAGCTAAATTACATCGAAATCATCTCAACAGATCCCTCTTCTGACTAGTACAATCTAACCGGGAAGAACAGCGTAAGTATTATATTCTACCTATGTTTCTGTTTGTCGCCCTTTGTACAGCTTGAACGTTTATGCGTATTCTTTTGTCCTGTGAATCGGACTGACAGTAGGGAGGATGGTTGATGCTGACATTGGCAGAGAAAGTTCGCGGCCTGAAGCCCGACCATCCAGCCATTACATACGCTATATAAGTTATTGGCGCTTCCTACGGCAAATCATTCCGTGCTAGTCTGCCAACGGCCGCCGACGCAATATGCAACACTTATCGGTAGGTACAACAAAACGCAATTTAAAAAAAAACGTTCGCGAACTTTTGGCGGGAAACGCCCACAATGGCGGAAGTTTCGGATTTTCAGTGACGGAAAATACGGAAATAAATGTGACAAGAAAAAACAGGACAACAAGCGGAAGTGTAAAGTGTTTGTGAAAAATGTGTTAAAGAAAATGTGGGAATTTGTGAAACTGTGACATAATTTGTTGACCTGATGCTTGGACTTAATGTGGTTTTATGTTTGTCCTATATTTAGTGAAAATTAGTTGCTGTGATATGATCGGTAATGTACTTATAAATGTGTTGCATGCAATGTTTTATATTTTTCATTTAATTAACTTCATTTAGGAAGGCGTTAAAAATAAATATTACATTTATATCTCTTTAGCAAGTATTTTATTTATTTCATAATCATTAAATAAATGACATTATATAAATATTATATCACCTTAGGCCTTAATTTTATAACCCTATTAAATAAATAAAAAATAGGTTAATATTGAAAGTGGTAAAAACATAATTTTTATTTACCTTACGTCATTAATATATTGAATGAAAATAGAAAGCATCTAATATTAGCTTTCTTCTACAGCGTTTACACAAAAGTAGCCTGTCTCAATTATTATAAAGTGTATGTCGTGTGCCAAGTTTCATACCTATCCGACCAGTAGTATTTGAGTTTATTCGTTGCAAATATACAAATCTTTCCCCTTTATAGTATGAAGTATAAATATTGGTCTGCGACCTGCCACCTTCTTCGATTTGGTGCTCTGGCTCGCTCGCACATACTAGTTAATTTTTTGAGATAATAGTTTTTTTTCTGTTTATTTTGAAAAGTTTACCCAACTTAATTTGAATTGCGGATATTTTTACTAAAACATGCTAAAACGGAACATCTACAATTTAATTTTTGGGACCGTATCTAAAGGAAATTCTTCTAGTTTAGGATTAGGACACATGCATTGTCAAAAGTTCTTGAATCCAAAAACCGACGCGGAACCCTATCCTATACTTTGCATTGTCTATTATTTTTATTTTATTTATTATATTTTTTATAGGTACTGTCTAGTGCCTATAGAGTACCTATGGTTCGCAATAACTTTAGAACATAGGTAGGTGCCAGCATAGCGTAGATCAAATGTTTCACTTGGCCATATACACTATGTTCAAAAATGGTTTAGAATGTAACAGAAACTTTCTTCCATACAAAATACCTAGTTCTTGTGCAAATAAGAAAATCATAAATTGAAATTAACATAATAACAATGTAGGTACGTAAAAACCTATTCATTTGCTAAAAAACATACTAATTTCGTAAACGTTTACTTTTTTACGGATACGGAAGTGCGTGTTTGTTATTTTTTTGCTTCCCACACAATGCGCCGGCTGCCCGCGTTTGTCAATTGAATTCAATACATTATGAAATATTTATAAACAACACAAGAAAACAGTGATGCTATTGTTGTTGTCATACCAAAGAATTACTCGTAGGTACCTATTTAACTCTATTCTTGAATGCAGCTAAAATAATTCATCCATATAATTCAAATTCGAACCAGTTATCCAAACGTGTCCAAACACAAATAATGATGTAATGGTACCTTTCTTTCACTGAAAGTTACAGTTAACAGACGCGTGTTTTGATATGATAATTCCTTCCCGCTCATTAATGGTTGGTTGTTTATAACTTGCGTGCACTTTAAATACTTAAGTTTTTTTTTTATCGATTACTTTTTTCTTTCCAGACGGCATTCCTGATCTATGCGTTAGCGATCGTCGTCAATCAAGTAGGCGCGACGGCACACTTCTACACCTATGAGGAGAAGACTGACCAACTTGCCACTGAGGCGAAGAACAGAGCTGTGACTATCATAGATGGCCCAAAGTACGTAGCTCCGTCTTCAACGCCGCCGCCGGCGATACCGACCAATCAGACGCAACCCGACAACCGGCCACCGAGCAAACCACCGATCAACCCCAACCCAGACAAACATGGGAAACCGAAATATGTTTACATTGGACAGATACAAAACCTTCAACCTTTACGGAATCAGTATACAAAAGTGAAGGTTCATCCCCAGAACCCCGTTTACAAGTACCAGAAAGTAATCCCTCTACCGCCAAACAGAAACACGCTCTATCCGAAACATCAGCAACTGGTGTTCGCCGCCTCCACCAGCAAGCCATCGCTCGCCGCTAAGAGCCCCAAGTTCAGCTTACCGATCGAGACCATCAACGGGATACGCGCAGACTTCGTCAGGCCACCGCACTTCGTCAACACCACCACTACCACCACCACCACTGTCGCCACAACCACTACGAGATACCTGAGAACTAAGAGGATCTGGCCCAAACACATTCTAGAAAAACAGAAATCATCAAACACCACTGGAAACAATACCAAATCAACATCTAACAACACAAACACAGATAATGATCTCAGTTCTTCGGCGAGTAACCACAAGATTAAAGTAGTTTTGTCTGACAACGTGAACGATGCGAGTACTGCGGGCCCGTCGACGCGGCCTCCGTACCGCAGGGTCACGCGCGCGCCCTCTAGAAAGCCGTCCACTGCAGCGCCAGCTCACTCCAACTTCTCCACCTTCGAGCCGAACGACTGGGTCCCCATCGTTCCGTCGCACTATCCGGTGAAAAAAGTAAGGAATCAGCAGACTCCTATTCGTAGTAGAAGATCAGATAGATCGGCAATCTATTTTGTCAATCCGAACGAATCCCCTGCTCAAAGTAAGCGTCCGATGTACTTACAATCGTTCGGTCTGGTCCCCGTGGCGAGCTCGGCCAGTCCCACCGCGGCCGCCACAGCTGCCAGGAAAAATGTTGTATACGTGGGCAAAACAAAGCAACTGAAACCGCATGTGTATTCTGGTTACAGAGGAAAACCGGTCGTACACACGACGCAGAATAACGGGGACTACCAGACCGACGAGAGCGACCCGATGAGAATCGTCACGAGAATCAAGCATCACCATCATCATCACCACCACCGATACGTCAAGACTGTCGAGAAGCCTGTCCGCGTGGAAGTGCCGAAGCCTGTGCCTGTGCCGGTGCCTATGCCGGTGCCGGTGAGAGTCGAACACAAGGTACCTTATCCCGTGCAAGTGAAGGTACCGCACCCCGTCCCGGTCAAAGTCATCGAGAAGGAATACGTGCCAAAACCGTACCCTGTAGTGCAGCAAGTGCCGGTCATCAAACACGTGCAAGTGCCTCATCCAGTGCCGCAATATATCGAAAAGAAAGTGCCGTATCCAGTGCAAGTGGAGGTTCCAGTCCCGAAACCATACCCGGTAGCTGTGCCGGTTGAGAAAAAAGTACCTTACCCGGTTCCTGTCAGAATACTGGTACCTCAACCGTATCCAGTCGAGACCAAAGTGCCAGTTCATGTGAAAGAACCAGTTGAAGTTATAAAACATGTTCCTGTTAGAGTGCCCGTTAGAGTTCCGTACCCCGTCAAAGTGCCACAGCCCGTGCCCGTACCGTACGAGAAAAAAGTCCCATATCCAGTTGAAGTCGAGAAGAAAGTGCCAGTTCCTTACAAAGTTTTAGTGCCCGAAAAAGTGGAAGTGGAGAAAAAGGTTCCCGTTTACGTGCCGAGACCTTACCCGGTTGAAAAGAAAGTGCCTTATGCTGTCCAAGTTCCGTATCCAGTAAAGGTGCCCATACGAGTACCAGTCGGAGTTCCGATTCTGGTTCACCCCTCGCCGGGCACCGACGAACACGTGGTCTCAAGTGGTGTCACAGTGGGTCCTAACGGGAACAACAACCAACCACAACAGCATTCCCACTACGCCTTCGCTATAATGGGTAACACTGTGACGAGCACTCCGCAAAACACGGTACCAATTTTCGGGAACCAGGGTAAAGAGCATTTAAATAACATCAACAGTATAATAAACACTATAACCGATAATCCGCAGACTATCACAGTACATGGTAAAACTGGCGTGAGTTACCAGCAACAGCAAGGTTTCCAATCGCGGATGGACATGTTCGACGAAACAACCACGCCTTATTCAAGTTATTCAGATACATCAAGCACTTCCAGCGAAGCAACTTCAAGTACAGAGAGTACACTGCCAGCATTTTCAACAGAAACATCCAGCGAAGTCACCACAGTAACATCTACATACGAACCACGATAGAAGCAAAGACACTATAGTTAATGTACATATTCATTTAGTCCATAGGATTTAGTTATGAAATATTATTTATAGTAATCCTAAGTTGTTAATAAATTATTGTTGTGTGATTGTCGAGTGCTAAAGTACTTAACTCAAGTGGTTGGATCTAAAGTAAATGAGTGATTCTGTGATAAATCTGCAGTTTGTTTCCTTTCCCTCGCCGTTTTTCCAAATTCCAAAATCAATAGGTAAAATTCTTCCATGGTAGACTGGGAGCGATAGAAAAACATAGAATGTTCCAGCTGCTTCTCTTTCCGACCTGTACGAAGTCAAAAAATTCTAGCTTTTCCTAAGTAGGTAATTTATTAGAAAATTTAATCATACCTAAAGACAAGGCATGCATCGCATAAAGTAACAAAAACTACAAGACATGTCACTCAGCCAACATCATTGTAACAGTAGGCAGCGTACGATAATTACCTAGGTAATTGCTAATTAGGTGTCGGCAATTAAAGTATTACACTGAGGCATGAAAGAGGCAATCAGACTTATTCAGGTACAGGAGGTAACTAGAAAGAAATTACAAGGTGCTTAAGTCATTCACCTATGTCACACGCCTTCACACGTAAAGTTGTAGCTTGGAATACTAATTGATAGTGCTACCGATTCGGTAACAACACGAGTTAACTAAATCTGAACTAAAATAATTGCAGTCTTTTTATGTTCCCTCTTGTTAAAAAATTACAGGTATGGACAGTCGATTAGTTAAGTCGTGTCATTTGCAACGCCGAATCGCTACCAGTGGCTATAAGTAGGTATATTTAACAAGCCGCGATAAAAATTAATTAAAAAGTACAAATTTTTTTAAGACAAAAAATACTAAATTTTGTACTTCCAATGAAAGTTTAAAATATTCTTTGCAAGTGTAAGAAAGACTTTACGCCATATTTGGTCCTTCGAGCCGGATTTCCGTTATGTACTGTTTTAGTAACATTTCTTTGTATACGGATGCACGCAATACAAGAATCGATGGAACGCTACGGAAAGGGAAGACCCACTTCACTTTCAAAGAAGTCACAGTCGAGTTGCGCGTGAAATCGTGTGTCGAGTGCCGCATGAGCACAGCAGAAAATAAGGAACAGTATATTGTCTTATTCATACAAGCCATCGAAACTAACTCAAATTATATTTCGTCAACGTTCCTGAAAGCTTGATTTGCAAACCTAGATTTTAAATAATTTGCAAGGTAGCAAGTAGGTCTATGTCGCCTTCCTCGCCTTCCATCGCGTGAGCAGGGAATGGGTCCTGCGCGTGTGGTGCATTTGCAAGAAATGGCTGATCAAGTCAATGTAGATTGTATAATGAGGGACCAAAATCAAAATTTTACGGCGAGGGTGCTGCTAATAAATGGATGTATGTTGAGTCTAGAGCGTAGTAAAGGATATGACATGCGATGGGCGGGACACTTGGCTTGCTTGGATGTCAGACGGTGGACCAAAGCAGTCAGGGAGTGGTGGCTAAGAGGGCTATTAGGCCAGTGGGCAGACCAACGGCCCGATGGTCCGACGACATCGTCAAAATTCATAGGCGCAAACTGAATGAGACTAGCACAGGACTGTGAAAATAGGCGCAATGGAGAAGAGGCCTGCAGTGCAACCCTGTAATGAGTGGATATGGGCGGATGAAGATGATGATGATGGGCAACAATTGCATACTTACAAGATTATCGCCATTGTAGTTTGTATGGAGTTGTTATACTGTTCTTTACTATTACTGTGGCTAGAGGCAAGGCACAAACACTTAATTTACTTAATTCTAAATTGTAGAGTGCACTGCCTTTGAAAAGGCTGGTGAAGAATAGAGAAGAGTTAATATAGTATTTCATACATACATATGTAATATGAAACTGAAAACATATAAACTAACTTTGAAGGAATTAATTTACCTTTGATACAGATGTTGTAGGACAAGGACTGAGATGATAATATCATGATGTGGCTAACAAAAATACATTTAATAATGGGTTATCTAATTTACTTATTTTACTTTTGTTTCATAATTTTCTTAGCTTGGCAAGTTGTTTGGCGAGTGAAGTTTGGTGATTGTACTATTTTTCTCTTCAGTTGGTTAATTACCATAGTAAGTTTAACTAAGAAACAAACTATTTTTTTCTCATATAAATGAGTAAGTATAATAAAAATATATACAGATAACAACTAAATGCAAGTCTTAAGATATAATAAATGCTTATTTACTTGACTTTGATAAACTGCCATTCTAACTCGTAAACTCCAACCGATGTCTGGTTTTTTTCATCGTAGTCCACCCATTCCTTTTCTGTTAAGTCCACATCTTCAAACTTTTTACCTGTTAGCAAAATATACAGGGTGTAAAAGCAAACTGATAGAGGTTAATATTAAACAACTTTCACAAAGATTTTTTCAGGGGCCTATTTAGATGCGCTATTAGACAGTTTAGAAACTCTGACACCAGGGTTCATTGGGTCGATCAACTAGAAACCAGAAGAAGAGGAAGGGAATTTCTTTATTGCCTTCCCCATATAAATTGCATTATTGGGGTGTTAATTTTGTATGGGTAAAGTCCTTCTATCAGAATAATTATTTAGTTTAGTGATAACAACTCAAATAAATAAACATACCATCGTCTTCAGCCTCCGCAATCCATCCAGATTTGGGCTCAAAATCCACAGGTTCCACTCCACGGCAGTCAAATATTACTAATGTCTTGAACTTCCCTAGGTCATTGCTAGTGTATTGACCTGAAACAACAGTTGAGGAATAAAAGTATGTAGGTAATGAAAAACTTTAGGGCCTGCTTGGATAAATTTAATATGTATTACTGTTGAATTTCTTATTAAACGCTGCAAGGCATCATTCTTAACTTTCATTCCGAGTTTAATTTAAGCCTTTATTCTTGAGTTCTTCTTCGTGTCGATTCTTGAATGAAAATCTCCCAGCTCTAAAAAAGATAACCTAAAGAAAAAGATTCACATACCATTGCTCCCTTCAATGACATCGATGCTATTTTCGCGGGAACACAGCTTGCACTTGATTAGCAAGTTTGTCTCCGACCTGTTATGTTTCTGGGGGACCTTTTCGGCCTCCGTAAGGTCGTGAAACTTCTCTGAAACTTCGCCGCAACTTCCACACTTTAGTTTTAAAAACCATTGATAGTGGGGGTGGTTCGTGTATAGTTTTTCAACACATTCCAGATTCGCCTTTATTTGTAGGGCAATTTTCACCATTTTTGTGTTGTATTTCTTTTATAATCACAAAGAATTCTAGATATTTCGGGAGAATAACAACTGTGATAACAACGTATCGTACACAAAAATGACAATGACATTATTTTTTTTTAGATTTTTGACCTTCCCAAAGAGCGCGAGCCCTCAGCCCATGCAGCCTAGTCTTCAGTGTTACTTTCTTCAGTACCTAAAAAAATCATTGAAATGTGCGCGGGTGATTCACACTCCAATGCTCAACAGACTTTTGCGCAGGAATATCAATCCGAATCATACGACTACATTGCTCCTCGACAGCAGATTATTATGTTAAATCCAAAATCCAACACATGAATACAATAAATACTGCAAGGAACTAATTTAGAAGAGCGAGGAACAAAGTCCGTCTGATCTTTTATGTTTCAACCTAGAACTCATTAGAATGCGAGTGCGGTGCCCACATTCCAATGCTCGATGAAGTTTTACGTGGGAGTGTCGATTCAAACCATAAGGCGGTTTACACACTGCGGCGGAATACGCACTCACTTTATTTCTCACTTTCACCACATTGTCTTTCACTACCGGTACATTATTATGCTAATAATTATAATGCTAAATAAATTAACCGCGAGGAACTAAATTAGAAAGACAGAAACTCAGTCCTGCAGCGGTTTGTGACGATTCCCGCGCAAAATACTCTACTTTTTCCTTACGGGAAACGATTCAAATCAAACCCATGCAGCCTAGTCTTCATGCAACATGCAGCTCGTCAAGCGCCCCAAAGGTTAAGATTTGAGATTGAATGATTATATTATAGGATAAAATAAAATAATAAAAGACTTGCAAAGCTGTTTAAATAATATATTATTCATTTTATAACAATTCCTGTCCTGACTTGGCGATTAAGACTGCCTCACATCACATACAGTGCATAAATATACAAACATACAATGTTATCTTCGCGTAAACATACAATCTTGAGTCTGTTATCTTCGTCCTTCTGATATCAGACATAGATTCTGATTTAATACAATACAAAACAATTATGTTTACAAATGTTTGTAATATAAATAATGACGTAGCATAATCTTGGGATATTAGAATTATGTTCGTTATGCATCTGTTTTTGTCCGTCGTCTATACAACTATAGCCACATGCTGCCACTAACAGTATCTGGGAATATAGGTTTGCATAACAACTTTTTCCCAATGGAAAAATCACATTTTTTGCGAGGAAATAGGCAGTTTACTGTTTTTATTTATAAAAAAATACTTGTTCTATGCTAGATTGGGAGCGGTAGAAAAACATAGAATGTTCCAGCTGTCCTTCCTTCCTCCCGGACATGCTGTACAAGGCATTCGAGGGTTACAGTGTATATTGTGATTTAGGCGAAGGGCCGACAACCTATCACTCCAGCATAATGTATATCATTCATTACAATCTAAAATTGCGTTTAACGCTCTGCCTACCCTAAGGTATAAAGACGTGACTTTATGTATGTATAAAAGATTTTCTTTATTTTTAAATATTTATTTCGGCAATGGAACAACTTTGATGCTGTTGCCTTGTGCGTCCGTGTGCAGAGTGAGACCCATTTCTTGAAGTACTTCGTTGTCCACTGGCCCCTCCAGGGTCATCTTAGCTATCACCTCCTGTAAAAAATACAGAAATTTTAAGTCGACTAATCCGTACTGAGCTCACGTGGTCGACTAAGGCCCGATCGCCCTAATTTAGGGTAGACTCATGCACCTTGGTGGAGACATATTTGAACAAAGATGAATTATTAGTGAAATATCATATCTTTTGTTACGTGCTCGACGTTACATACTGGACGTTGCGGGCTTGACGTTCAAGATTGGCAAATATTAAAGTATTCCAACTATGGGAATCGAAACCACGGTCTCTGGTTCGGAGGCCGATGCCATAACGCTTAGACATTTGTTATATGTACCCAGTGGTCTGACTGAACGTACCTGATTCTCCGGACAGTTCTCGCAGAGATTGCGCACCGCGAATATAACCCACTGCATGATCAAAGGGTTCCGCCCGTCTATGTTGCAGCAGTCTAGCAGCACTGGGATCACTTCCAACTCGCGCATCTGAAATATAGTTTTTTATTTTTAGTAGTAATGTTGGAATACTAGGCTCAAATTAGGATGCCATCTGGTAAATTTTCTATCATAATCATCATCTCCCTAGCCTTATTCTCGAATTTCTCGTGGTCGGCTACCCAATCTAGGGGATACTGGTTTTTATACAGAGCGACTGCCATCTGACCTCCGCAACTCAGAAGGGAAACCAGACCCAATCCTAGATTAGGCTTTTGCCAGGTTTGTGGTCTACCCAACTGTCAGAGGTTTCAAACCGCCAATGCTTAGCAATGGTTTCTGTCTCACATGGCTTAACGATTAATATCTACGATAACATATGGAGACGAAAACTAGGTTAAATGTGATAAGTACCTGTCGCTTGTTCTCCTGGTTCTTCCAGCAGAGATTGGCCAGGGTCCTCACCAGGCACGCCTTGAAGCCGAACGCGACGTGACGTTCCACCGTTTCTACCGAAGTCACAGCTTTCTTGTTACAGGACATGTCCACTGCTCCCAGTCTGAAAGGAAGGTTGAACATCTATACCAATATTGTAAATGCGAAAGTAAATAATTATGCAAAATCCCTTATGCAATACTTTCGGTCTGTTACTCTTTCTGTCTGTTGCTCTTTCATGGCAAAACGACTGGACGGATTTAAATGAAAGGCTGGATAATAGATTACTCTACTCTATTAGACGGACGGCAAAGTAACTCATTCCTGCGGAGAAAATGATTTAACTGCGAATGAAATAGCGGGCGGAAAGCCAGCAGCCAGCCCACATACATCTAATCAACTAATATGATAGTTTGGATGTTTGTTACTCAATGACAATTCTACCACTAGACGAATCGAGATGTAACTTGGCAGTCTTGGCACACGTATTATCCTAGGTTTTGGAATAGGACACAAGCTATATTTTAGGGCAGTAAAATACCTTATTCCTACTAGAAAACTTAATTAAAAAGCTACTTACCTAGTTTTCTGTGCTTCTGGCGAGTCTATCTTGACCGTAGGCACTTTGTTAGCGACATTCTCCTCAGCTTTGACCGGCTCAGATTTCTTCTCGACGTCGCCTCGCGTCTTCTCCGCGGATATACCTAGAATTTTTTGCAATTGCTCACTGAGATCAAACTCCGTCGACAAGTTCTGGCTCTTTTTGGGCACCTTCTGTTCAGACGACTGTTTTGGTTTGCTATCCTGTGACGCTTCTGTCAGAGGAGGGGAAATCTCACTCGGGGATGCCTTTGCCTCTTTTACCCCTTCAGTGAGATGTATTTCTGTGGGCGGGTCGTTCGGTGAGCTGTCCTGCGATTCTGTTCTGCTAGAACCCTGCAGCTCCAGTCTAGGATGTAAGGCTGCCGGTATCAGCTCAGCAATGGTGTTCATGCTTGCATTGGGCGATGTCGTGTCTAATATCAATGGAGGTTCGTTGTCATCGCCTATATCTATCTTGTGTTCGAGGCTTATTCTTCTCACGGGTAAAGTAATCGTTCCGCAATCGCCTTTAGGCACCGAACTGCTTCTTTTGTAAGCGACCTTCGTCATATCGTTATCGATTTTAACGTTCGTCCGCTCGGAACTATTTCCGCGGCTCTCCGGCACGCCCTCAACGAACTTTAGTGGTTGCTGTAAGTTCTCTATTGCGTTAATTGTCTCCAGCCTTTCTAAGTAGTTGGGATTTTCGGTACATTCGAAATACTGTTCACTGCTCTCTGATTCTGTGCATTCTGAGGTGGTTTCGTTGCAAGAGAGCATGTTGTCCGCCGAATCGTTCTTCGTGAGCGGGTCTGCGAACCACACCAACAACTAGTAATCGGCGAAGGGAAATACAGAATTTAAGAGTTGCACACCACATGCATTCTATATAAGGCTGGGAAAGAATTTTGACCAGGCGATGATGCAGCTAATGGTACTGCCGTGATGTCTAATTAATATACATAATCCAAAAAGATTTTAACTAACTCCAAACATAAGAAATAGGTAGTATTCTCATGCCATTTCCATTGATAATATGGTAAAATAAGTACTAGGTGTAAAAAAAAAGTGCTGTCCAAACTTTAGGATGAGAATTAAAACTAAAAACTTTAGGGGAAAGTTGTTCAGTTTCATGGGTACGTTCACATCCTAAAGTTTGGTTGGCAAATATTTTACACCCAGGGGTACGTTCAGTCGACCCAGTTCGATATTTATACCGATCGAATCTTATACTAGTGGGACGCACTGAACGTGCACCTTAGCCGCTGTCAGATAAAACTTCACTTCCGGTGCGCCTCTGAACGGGCCGGATAAAAATTAACCTAGTCGAAATTTCGTCTGACAGGTGTCTCTGAACGGGCAGTATAATTTTTAACCGAATTAAAAAAAATTCAATCGATCGAGCGGCTCTGAACGTACCCCTGTATAAGAATTTTCAAACAACAATAGAAGAAGATAAACAGAGAAGCAGACATATTAGTTGCAGGTGAGAGGTAGGTGATCTATTTAGGTATAGGTACTACTTGCCACTTGTAAATGTGTAAATGGAGCCTAAAGAAATATAATAATGGTTACTATAACTAGGACCATTAGGAAAATGTTATTGGTTTGAAAATACCCATTAAAGAACAGTTTGTATATGGGGAATTTTTCTGATGCAAATATTCATCAGCCAAGCAAAGGAACTTTACATTTTTACATGATTATATTATAAGGGTAAATAAATCATAATATTTTGGAAATTAATATAAAATGTCCCATGGCTAAGCTGGAAATGAGGATTTTCATACACCAGTAATTTTAAGGAACTATTTACATTTCGACCATTAAACTGAACAACTTTCTCTATGAAACATAGATTGAAATATGAATTAAAAATGCATTTTCCATTGGGATATTTTTTCATATTTCGACCTATGTTCCTTAGGGAAAGTTGTTCAGTTTCATGGGTAGATTCACACATTTCTCGATGCATATACCCTTTCTGTTACACGTTGTAGAATTTTAAAGGCATACTTACTTTCAGTCTGTGTGTTGCTCTGTATGGTTTCATCATTAATAAGTTGTTTGCCCGAAGCACTGTATAATTTATTCAACGATGAGAAGAAGTTGCTGCTCTCTTTGCCTAGCTTGTGGATTGCACGCAGGAGAACTATAAAGAGAAATCTGTGTATAATAAATGGTTAAATAAATAAGTTACATGAAAATAATTAGGTTAAAAGTTTCACTCGGGAATAAAGATGGTGCTGATGTCACATGATGTTTTTAGGAGGTTGCTAGTTTCGCTGAGTGGCTTAGAACACTTGATGACTCAGTTGGCACCAATTCTAATAATATTGAAAATAAATTTAAAAAAACAGAATATTATACTTACAAGCACAATTTATAAATAAAGATGTATCACTTTGAAGACAATCCATATATGCATCCATGCTAGACGCTGTAGCTACTATTTCAAGTAGAAACACCACCTCTTGTGGTTCAATTGTATTTACATATTTATCCACCGTCTTTAGTATGCAGTCAGATTTACTTTTAAACTCATGGGCCATGAATTTCACAAAATTTACAGAAACATTGATATCTTGTGACTCTGTGGACATAAGGATGTTGTACGCTAGATTCAAAACCAATATTCGACATTCTGGTTCCAGCTTAGAATATAACTTTTCAATGTATGTATTTTCTACTCCAATCAAGTATTCTATGATCAAATGTGGATATTCTGTGTTGCCATTGTTATACATGTATGCTAATGAGTTGAGGAGAGTAACATCATCCGGCAAAACATTTGGCTGGCCCAAAAGTATGTTGTAAACAATCATTGCTGCAGCTGAAGCTATTTTGTCATTCTGTCCGACTAAACTGTTCAAAATGATTGCATCAAATTTGTTCCATATCATTATCTGGTTGAACGGATTGTTCACAACCAAATTCCCTAGGGCTTGCATCAGAACTGTGACACAGGATTCATATTTCTTTTGCACTTCTTCATTTATAAACTCAATACTTGGGTGTTGGTATTCTGTGGCTAGGATTAGCATAGAATCGATTATAGACAGTTCTTTGGAGATATAAGTCTGCATTTTGGTGCCGGCAGCAGCACAGGAGCGAACCAAGCGGAGGCATTGCTCAGCAACGGCTAATGTACTCCGATTGTATGAAGCTTGTTCTACATCTAGCCTCATTATGTGAAGAACTTCAGCAATGAGACGCAAAGTGTACTCTGACGCTTTTTTTCTGGAATCAAAAGATAACTTTGTATGTTTTTCGTTGAAAACCATTCATAACATAACCTAAAATTTTCAAACAATTTTTTTGTTACACTGGATGTTTTAAAGCAAGAAAGACGGTAATTATCACATATATAACATATTGCATTGAATTAACATTCTTTCTTACGGTCTCAATCGTCCGGTTTCCGCATCCCTCGAGAGCTGTGCTTCGGCACGCAACATCTCTTCCACGGCGTCCCATTCTCCTGTCTCCAACTGGAAATTTATCAGTTTAGCATCTAACAATATCTCTTCTGCGAACCACACACTTTTATCACGCGACATTTTGCTTTTTCTTCCTCCTAAAACCCAAAATATGATTTGACGAACCGATGGCCGTCAGGGGTACGTTCAGAGCCGCTCGATCGATCGAAATTTAACCTGGTTAAAAATTATACTGCCCGTTCAGAGGCGCCTGTCAGATGAAATTTCGACCAGGTTAATTTTTATCCTGCCCGTTCAGAGACGCACCGGAAGTGAAATTTTATCTGACAGCGGCTAAAGTGCACGTTCAGTGCGTCCCGGAAGTATGAAACTCGTACGGTATAACATTTATACTGGGTCGTCTGAACGCACTCCAGAGTAAGTAGTGTTCTGTAGTGCGTTCACGCATGCACCTAGGGGAAACCGTTAGAGCGACTTTTAATCTGACAGCTCGCGTAAACCCCCGTTCATGCACGCACTTGCACCTGTCAGGATGAAATTTCCCCTGACAGGCGCTTCAAAACGGGGCTTTATCAACTGTCAAAGTGAAAAGTTCCCCTAACCTTGCGCTAACCGTGCGCCCGTGAACGTACCCCTGTGGTTTTGTTGACTTTGACACAACCAAAACCAACTTTGACATTTTAAATCTACGTTTTTAAATGACATTGACAGTGACAGTCATTTTTTTTTCTTTTTTGCCCGCTTACGGAAAGGCAAAGAATATATTGTGGAAGCGGCAACATTGCTAAAACGCAAGTTGAAAGAGCATGAGTGAAAATAGCCCCATTCGAACTGTCAAAAAAGAATGTTGCCAAATTTAGGCATCCCGTTTTTCTAACTATTGGTAGAATTTTGGGGGAGACTCTCCTCTCCACAAAGCAAAGAGTTTTCACTTTTATTTGATTATTTGTGAAAAAAATATAGGCACTCTGATGTAAAAAAAGTGAGGTTGATATTAAAATATATTTCCACGCACAGAATACTGCTTGATAGATTAGTTTGGTAATTTATTTCAATTACAGTTGGGCACTGGAAAAAGAGGGCGCTCGCTTGCTTGCCCCGCCGCCTCCGCCCCCGCAGGCCCGCAGCCCTGCCCTGCCTGCCGCCCTCACCTTCCCGTCCCGTCGCCGTCGGTCGGTCGAACGAACGAAACGAAAGGAACAAGTGAGAATGGCATTTGTGCGTGAAATTGTATCAGTTTTTGTGTGAACAAGTGCATAATTCTCACAGTAATAAGTTCGCGGGACGACCTTTCGCGTAATAGTGCAGTTATCACAACAGTGCTTCGGTATGTGGCTTGATACTACAGTGGTGGTGTGTGTGGAATTCGGTATGCGAGTCTCGCATCTCCCGTAGATTCGGTTTCATTGTGCCGTGCAATAATGGGTCGACTTCCCGCTAACATCGTTGGAATTTAAAACATTCGGTGAGTCATATGAGTTTTGAGTCCTAACGTTTACCCGGCCAGCAAAAAACAACAAGTTAGGATCTAAAATTGCGGCTGGCAAACGATGTAATTGGTCGCGAGGTTCGTGACTATAACATGTAGGTAAGGCTATTTTTATCAGATTTATTATGTTTTCTCTGCTGCACGACACTTCCGTATCTGTAACAGTTATTAATTAAACTTTCTTGGGACATATCGGTTTTAGTAGCTGAGAATAGACAACCAGCAACATACTTTTAGAATTATAACAACTAAACCATGTAAACAGTGAGCATTTTATTTATTAGCAATAAGTCATTATCATTAGAAATACAGAACAAAGATCAAATCCAGTTGCTGAAATAATAACCATTGATAACAAAGTTGGATAAACCACAGAAATTGCATCATAATTTACCAATACCCTCTAAGTAAACAGGATCAGACTTGCACTTGCTGTGAATGTCCTAGGTCATAGGTTCATGATCTGGTCACAACTTAAGCCAGCCACGCACATTTGGAATAATCCTATTCAAAATTGAAATTCAGTATTTCAAATGCATGAAATTCGTTTAAATTGGGAGAATGTAATAATTCTCTGTGTGTATTAATGGACATAATAGATTTGTATGAATTTGCTGAACAATATTCTCAATTTGCAAATTGTAAGCATGATTGAGTGACAAATAAACACATCCAAACATGCACATAATATAATATAATAAAATGGGTGTAAGGAAGAGTCCGCGCAAAACTAAAAGAGGTTTCATAGTACTTTGCACCCTGTATTTCTATAAATTGTCTGGTTTTATTATATTGTACTTAGATGAAATATTTACAGTAATACCTATCTCAGAATCTCATTTTTATAGGCTCGTATTTATAAAGTGCTCTCAAGATTGAAAGCAATCTTACAGTCGTACAAGGATCTTTTGGCGCGTGGGTGACATTGACAGCACAGATTACCTAGTATACATAACCTAACGGACAGGTATACTAGGTAATCTGTGCTGTCAATGTCACCCACGCGCCAAAAGATCCTTGTACGACTGTAAGTGTGGATTTGACAGGTCGTTTTGTACTGAAATGACATTTCCAATACGAACTCAAACTCGCTGTAACTCTTGAGAGCTGATTATAAATACGGGCCATAGAATCTTGTAGACCACAAAAAGTTGAAAATCTTGTAGACAACAAAAAGTTTAACAAAAGAAAAAAAAGACTTGCATATTAAAATCCAAGTAAAGATTTTAAAATGTTTTTTTTTCTTTTTTCCTGAAGAACTAAGATTTTAAAATGTGTAAATCTCTTTTGTGTCACCCAAAAAAGTATTAAATAGCAAACAGAATACTAATTAATTTACCACTGAGTGCAAAAAATGTAGCAAACAGAATCACAAGCCACAAGAACAGTTTAGCACAAAATCTCAGTAAGATAGGAACACCAACATCTTTTCAATTAAATGTAACAGTATGCTTAAGCTTATAGTCTGGATGTCATAAGATGATTTGATAATTCGAATCTTTGCGAAAATCCTAGGAGTTTTGCGAAAATACAGATAATTGGTGAAAATAGGAGAGCTGATTGGTCAGTTTGCGCGCTCAAAACAAGATTTTTCGCAAAATACCTGACTTTTTCCAGTAAGATTTGACAATGTTTTCACCATTGTTTAATTATCTGAGTTTTTGCAAAATTCCTAGGATTTTTGCGAAGATTTGAATTATCAAATCATCCTACGACATAGATATAGATTGTGTCATACATATAATGCACCTACTCTGCTCTGATAAGATTTAATTTTATCACTTTCTTCCAACAGTATGTCACAAATAAATATTGTTAAGATAAATATCAGTATATCATACCCGCCTTTCCATTTCTCAGGCAAAGTGGCAAACAATATTTAGTACCTAAATGCAGATATCATCCCAACTAACACATTAGTGAAAATTGCAGCTTCTCTTACAGTTCCAATGTCTATAAGGGTGGCATAAGGGAGTTTTAATTAGGCACGAGTTCTATAACAGGTAAAATTATTGCTGATGGCTGCAGCAAAAATCTAAGGGATTTTTGCGACCCTTATGGCACCGTGAACTGTATAATAGTTAGATTAGGATCTTTTTTGTCACTTTAGGTCGCATCGTGGTCTTACTTGGCAGTTTATACCACCATAGACTGCATTGTAGATATAATTGTATGTCTATTAGCACTTTGAGTTCTTCCGTGGCATGTTTTGCCACGATGATTTGCATAAGATAGAAAATTGTGACTTATTGACGTCTTAGAATGTTTGTTATGCATAAGAGGTATTATTAGCTCTTCTGCTCGTAAAATTCCTATTTATAGAACTACTATGGGGTCTGCAGTGCTTTATGGCAGGAAATAATAACTTTTAAATAAAATGAAGAACTACAGATTATATATCTAGTCTAGTATTCTAATATGAAGAACGGTGGAATTATTATCATTACAATGAATTTAATATTAGGTATTGGTCAGGTTCCTGTGATTGGTCAGTAATCTGTCAATGTCAATGTCAATATCAGTTTTGCGTCTTCTCATTGGTCTCGTTTGGAACACTCGCTGGTGGCGCCATCTGCAATTAGCTTTGCGTTTTTATCCTCATAGTTGGTGCTGCAATGCAGGTGCAAGCTTTAAATCGTATAAAATTAACACTTTAGGATATAATATTCACTCTATTGGACATTGTATGGAACTTGAAGTTCTAGAGCAGATAATTTAGCAGTTTTAATGGCAATAGGAGCTTCTGAACAGTGATTTTTGTCGCTTAACACTGCATTAAAGGGCTACAGTAGCGAAACAAAGAACCTAAGCCTGCTACAATATCAACGCCATTTTGTGGTAGCATTTTTAGGTTATCTGAGACAATTACTAGATTAGTACTTATATTTTAGTTTATTTCAACACACTGCACAGCTTAGGATGATCGGAAATATCATGTTATCGTTAGTTATCCATAAATTAACATAAATCAGCATTATACTTACCAAAATTTGGTTAAAATATTTGAATTTGCGTTTACAAACTCATTAGATTTTCATAGAATCTTTAATTAATTGAGGGCCCATGAATTATTTTGATAAAACACCATACACGTTTCACAGTAAATTAAATTTGCCAATGTTCTTCACCTACACAAGCCGCGTAACTGAGATCGTATAAGTTATTCACTATTATTCCGCCATTTTAATATTGCACTACACGCTGCCATAAGCATATTTATCTAAAGGCTTCATACAAGTAATATAAAATACAATACTTACATTTTAAACACTAGCAGCTAAATATTTCACTATAAGTTGCAATTTTCGCCGCAGACTGCTGCAGGCCGCAGTGCAGAGTGAGTGGATGAATGATGAATGTTAAATTCGTTCACTCAATTAGTGCCAATTTCAGCTGTCAGTTGTAATTTTCACTTTTTATGGTGCTTAAGAAGTGGAAAAAGCAGTTCAAAGAAATAATTTGCGCTGTTATGCAACTCTACTAGACTTATTAAATAAGGTCTATAAGGGGCCCCTTTAGGGTTATAGCAGCTGCAGAAGGGTTCCATAGCGCACTATGCAGCTGACTCTTGCAGCTTATAGCTGTTATTATATACGCTATAAAGCTACTAAGCAACCTTCTTGTGTTAGTTGGGATGGGTTGTTCCTTCTAAATCTAAAATGCCTACAAGGCGAAATGAATTTCAATTAGTATTTGCGGAAAATATCTCATTCCCATAGTAATAAAATATTACGTAGTTACGCTTAATCCCCGAATTCGCACATCTGTCAAACAAATTGTGCAATATTACAAAACGCACAATCCGCGAAATGTCCCTTTTTTCGGCCAATAAGCATTGCAAAACGCTCGTTCCGCGAAGTGGCAATCGCCAAACGCACAAATGCCGAATTTGTGTTTTGCTTTTGACCCAACGATCCATATCAGCCCGACCACTCACATTTACCCGATGACCGATGACCCCTGTTGACCCGGCGATCCGTCAGCCCGACGACCCACGTTGATCCAACAATCCATGTTGACCCGATGAACCATATCAGACTGACGACTCATGTTGTCCTGACGACCCATCGACCCTTCATCATCAGCCGCGTTATTGGTTGACGTTTGCCTCCCGCACCCCGCCCCGCATTCAAAAAGATTGCCTCCATCTGTACCTTTATATTAATCGTGACCGTTTGTCCACAGGAGGTGGTGGGAGCCGGTATGGACGAGGGTCTGCTCAATGATCTGCTGGAATGCTCCGTGTGTCTGGAGCGACTCGACACCTCCTCAAGAGTGCTGCCCTGCCAGCACACCTTTTGCTTGAAATGTTTGAAGGTCAGTTTATTTTTCATTTGATGTCAGAGCATTCTATGTTTTTCAATTGCACCCAATCCAGTCTCACCGAAGTACAAACTGTAGAAGACTAATAAGCAGGCAACGCTACGGATAATACGTGTTTTATAAGAATGCAAAATTTTTGATAATAAATAACCGTAAGTAGATACTAGATATCTTCAGCTCTTTATCTTATAGGACGCGAGCAAAGCGATCATTTACGAAAAATTTACCAGTTACGCGAGCGAAGCGAGCGCGATATATTACGAAAATATAACTTAATAACTTAAATAGAAGAGGTGGAGTAAAGACTTTGTATTTTGGGTTTGGGGGCTCCCTACCTGGAGCGCCCCGGGTCGGTGCCCCGCCTTGCCCCTTTGTAGCTACTCCATTGCCCCTGACCTAGACTCAAGTCAAGAGCAACCCCATTACATCTGTGGTTTTATTTAAGGATGTATTGTTGCCAACCTCATTATTCACCCATCCATACAAAAAGTCCTTTGATGACACAGTTACATCATCATCTATATAATTCCCTTGCGTGTTGCGCGAATTGTCACACGATTGCACATAATTATTGTCATTGACTCATACATACATACTTTACATTATAACAACAATCGGCTACTTACTGTTGCGTTTGCGAATGCTTGTTGACCTACTACTTCTTAGGGTTCCGTACCCAAAGGGTAAAAACGGGACACTATAACAATAAATACTAAAAACAGACAATAAAATAAATATTTAAGAGGGGCTCGAATACAACAAACGTTTTTTTTTTGCCGTTGTTGTATAGATATAATGGTACGGAACCCTTCGTGCGCTAGTCCCGACTCGCATTTGGCCATTTTTTAGGGATCTGTAGCCAAAGGGAGCGAACGGAAGCCTATTCTATGCCTCTGGTTATCTGGTATCTATCCGTGTGTCTGTCAGTTGACTATATCTCTAATAATAACAATAAATTAAAATAAAGTTTAATTAGCGCCTCATCACAAATAATCTTTGAGGAACGTGTTTAGTTGACTGCCCAACCCACGTGCAACTCCTTTCGATTTTTGATATGACATCCCTTTACGTAAGAAATTATGAAAACAGATGGTTGCCCGTTGTAGCTCTTGGGTGTAAGAAAAATGGAGCGCGCAACATAAACAGTGACTGCCGGTTAGACAGTCGCCGAGAAAAGTGGTCTCTTTTGGGGTAACTTGACACATTTACCACGGAATAAATTTTCTATGGGATCATTTTACATTACGTAAATGTTATGTTGTGTATTTGTGATTGTAGACCATAAAATAATTCCTCGTTTTTTTTTTACTTGTTTAGGAGTCCTCAAAAACAGCCATTTGTCGGCTACTTATATCTCATTCCTCGAAATTTCTTTTTTTTACTCGTTTAGGAGAAGTAGCCCTCAAAAACAGCCATTTGTCGGCTACTTATATCCCACTTAACTTTTTGTATACCTTGAAATGCTAATCCTCGGCTAGATTAGCAAGTATCGAAAGTAGTCGAAATATTAAAAAAGAAGCCTCCTATACAAAAATGATTCAAGCAGCTGGCACCAATTGCATGGGAGGCCCATTTTTTTTCAACCTTTGTTCCATAGGGATGTTCAGTTTCATAGGTGGTTCACACACCAAAGTTAAGTAGGCTCAATTTTTTCCACCCAGTTTATTGCTGCTTTGCTAACAGTTTTCTGCTCACCAGTCCACTTGCATCCTGCTATCCTCGCATCGTAAACAAACGCCACTTTATGTCTCGTAACTATTTATATGTTTGCTATGACTCACTGATTGACTCATCCGACTACTTGCCTCTCGAGGGCTCTTCCCGTCTTCTCATCGAGTCGGTTTCCCACCTTTCCAGAGCTTTTAAACTACTGGCACTGAGTTCTGACGTTGTTTGTGTGACGACCACTATCAAAGAGAGCGACACGAGCACGGAATTCTTGAGTTTTTAAACCTAATAAATAGCACAGCTAATAGTATATGTAACGACCACTATCAAAGATAGCGACTGGGACCGTCGGCTTGAGCGTGATCTCCGAAGCACAGAATCCTTTTTTTTGATAGACAATCAGGTGATTCAGCCTGCATTATCCAAAAACGCTGAAAAAAAAAAAAACTCACAGGGATAAAATAAATACGCCCTTTTTGTCCCCCCCCCTTGGGAATCGATCCCACGACCTCCGTATCATAAGCCCAGGGCTCAGACCACTACACCACAGAGGCAGTAATGTTTACATTGACTCACTGATTGATTCATCCGACTACTTGCCTCTCGAGGGCTCTTCTCGTAATGGATAGGACTCGACTCTAGTCTTCAGCTGTTTGTCTTTTTACCCGACTGCTAAAGCAGTTTCTAAAGAAGGAGAGTTGTTTTTCAATAGTGTGATGCACTTTGCTATTTCCAAAGCATAGCGTAGGTCAGTAGTATCATAGACAAAATTACTCTACTTAGAGTAGTTTTGTCTATGGTAGTATGTTTTATTCGCTACGGTGCTGCTTACCAGCAGGTGGACCGAACCTGTAAGAAGTTTCCATATCTACATACAAGATGTAAGGGACGATGTTCCGAAAACTGAAAGGGATAAGTGGCTCTGAACTTTGAACTGAACCGAACAATTTCACAAAAAAAAAACTTTCAGTAAATGATAAATAAAAATTGGCTTCTCCATCCAAACTGACAACTTCGATCTTTATGGGGACGACAAATGACTGAGCAACCTCCTATCCGCTTTCGGGACAACGTCCTTTACACAATCCGGCACCGAACGTCCACTTCTTCTGAACGTCAATTTCCCGCGAATGGCCACTTCCCTGAAAGCCTACCCTGTATAAAGAAAAAAAATTCCAAACATCCTAAATATTCACACTAATAACAATTCGTGTTATTAGCTGACCTTTAGAAAAAAAGCAGAAACGTTTAGCTTTTCTAATATTTCTCACAATATTCAAAGAATTACAGCTAACAGCTAATCTTTCTACCCTCGCTTAATAAGCACTAATCTGTGGCCAATGAACGTTGAAATTATATATAGGGTATTAGATGTTTGTCTAACTAACATTTCTCGTAATAAGCTGGGAAATGTAGCATTATGAGGTCAATGACGTTTGGTATTAGGGGAGACCTCATTCACTATAATCATAATCACATACATTCATAAAACCACGCTTATGGGTACGCCACGGGTAGACAGAATGTCAACTGCCTATTTGTGGTTTGTTTGACGACCACTATCAATGATAGCGACCGGGTACTATGGCCCTCCGAAGCACGGAAGCCTTTTTCTTGACAGACAAAGAATTCAAGCGTGGATTATCCTAATCACACTCGGGAAAATCATCAACTTTTGTTTCCAGCTTAGGAATCGAACCTACGGCTTCCGGATCGGGAGCCCAAGGGTGAGGCCACTAGACCGCGGATGCAGATAGTTACACTCTGCCCCAGTTCCAACTATTAGTGACAGTTCGACCCAACAGTATTGATCACCAATTGTCCTACTTTAGACACTATTCGACTACTCGTTACTGATGGTCTATTTTAAAATTCTATTTATAGATATTTTTTACAAGTTTAACTAGACGTCCCTTTATAGAAGCTAATTGAGTTTTCCTATGGGCACGAATCACGATCTATTTTTCAAAGAATATAATAAGAATGCAAACCCTATGTTGTGTTATAAATCTACAAATACTCAATATGTGTGACGCCTGTTGTCTTGAGCTAGTAATAACTAGTAATAAAAAAATGTCCGACTTATTAAATTTACTGATGATTGATGAATAATGATCTCTCCCGCTTGGTTACCTACTTAGAGCGACTTTTTACCACTTATCCCACCTAGTCGGGCCACTACGAATATAAATAAATAGATACTTCTTATAATATGATATGATATGATATGATAACGTGGATGAAGCGAAAGAAGTATGTAAGGATCGTAGCAAGTGGAAAGATGTGGTCTCTGCCTACCCCTCCGGGAAAGAGGCGTGATTATATGTATGTATGTATGTATACTTCTTATTTGTTTGTATACTAGTAAAGCGCTTTTTCATGTCTTTCGGCCCATAAAAACATAAAATATTCCAGCTGTCCTCCCTCCTGGGCATGCTGTAGAAGTCAGCAAAAATTGCTCTCAATAGTTGTCAGGGCGCCATTTACAGGCGTTTTACGCTATGCCTACCCCGTAAGGGATAAAGGCGTGCCTTTATGTATGCGTATTTTTTAAAATTTATTGATTGAGAAAACCAAGAGGTATAATGAAAAGATAACTTAAACAAATTTAAATAACACAGGTTTCCCTAAATTACAAAAAAAAATTAGTCTAGTCATAATAACAAACTTATTTCCAAAACATATGCTTTCAAGCTAATCTATCATTGATAGATAAATTGTATCCTAATCTGAACACAATATGAGTCAAGGCTTGCGCCCGCGCCGATAATCGGATAGCTTTGTTTTATGGCGGAGTTCCGGCATTATAATGTCAACCTGAATTGAAAACTACTACATTGAAAGGCATTGGTATACGACGTGGATTTTCATTCACAAAAAGGAAGGTCTTGTTGAGATCATGATACTGAAACTTGTTGCCTCCGAGAGTAATGTAAAAAAATGGGGTGGAATGTTTCTACTTCCGTGGTCTAGTGGTCTGAGCTATAGGCTCCCGATCCGGAGGTCGAGTGAGTGGATTTGATTCCTACAGGGGAAGACAAAGTCGACGTTTGTGAATTTATTACTTTGCGAGATTTTCCCCAGTTTGGTTAGGACAATTTAGCTGGATGAATCGGTGCTTCGGAGGGCAGGTTAATCGTCCTCGGTACTGCCTTTGATATTGGACGTTACACAAAACATGTCCCAGGCCTATTAGCTGTGCTATTTATGGTTTAAGATCTCTGACACCAGGGTTTATCAGGTCGTACGTCGACAAAAAAACCTCTCGATAAGAAGAAAATCGGAACTTGGACTTCCACGTGCCACCGCTTGACGCAGTAGACGCCCAGAGTAATTCTTCCTCATTATCGACGGACATCTCGTAGAATCGTAGATCCTGCATATTAACAAGATCGTACGATCACGACTGCAATACTAACAAATCACGCGCATAAATGCTCAACGCATGTGAAGAAAATACGCAGTAATATACCTACATACAAGTCACGCCCTTACCTCTCGTGGGGTAGGCCTAGCTTAAAACGCCTAGGAAATGTGTACGCTATAATGATAGTGATAGGTTGTTAGCCCATCCTAAATTACAATAGTAACACTGTAAAGAATACTTTAACCCTCGAATCCCTTTGCTTTGTTCACGCGCTATAAATATTTTTGCTTGTTTCAACATAGAATGTGCCAGCTGCTTCTTCTTCCGATCTTGCTTTAAAACACAGCCTTTCGTCGTATACAATAATTGACCAGTGGGATGTAAGTATGAATTGTATGAGTCATATCATTGTCTTGTCTCGTCGAATGACCGCGAGTTAGAAGAGTATTAATAGGCTGAGGGCTTCGCAGGTCACGCTACGTCATCAAATGCCTTTTTGTAGTCGTCGCCAAATGAGACAATTGCCTAGGAGATTGTTTTAGTTCTGTACTATTTTATACTGAAACCTAGGAAAAATTAAAATAAATATCATAATGAAAACTGAACGGCTTATTTATTTGTTTGTCGACCGGAGGGTTGGCCCTCGACGTTCGCGAGTCGAAGGTCGCACTTGGCGGGCGGTGGAGTGTGACTTTCTTTTCTCCTGATGAAGATCCTTGTATAGGATCAAAACGTCGAGTGATATAATAAATATCGAAGATGAAAAGGTATATAAAAACAAAAACCACTCATTTTATTATTTAAATACGTAAACCACCAAATAATAATCTGGTATTCGCATTTGTTATTTGTTTTTGATCGCATTGAGTAGGCATTGTAATGAGAGGATTAGTCAGCCTAGGTTCTCAGTTACGGTGGCTACTTCCAGGGTACGCCCTAGTAGGGAGTCTCCTTTCATGAAGGTTATGGTTTGACTCTTATTCTTCTTCCCCAGGTGATAGTAGAGTCGCACAAGGAGCTGCGATGTCCGGAGTGTCGCGTGCTGGTGGACGCGAAGGTGGAGGAGCTGCCCCCCAACGTGCTGCTGATGAGGATCCTGGAGGGCATGAAGAACTCAGCGCCGAGGAAGGTCACCGCGCCCGCCGCCCGCCACCGGGGCGCACATTCGCAGGTGAGCTAGATCACTCGTATAATACTCAAAAAGTCGTACACAGATGGCAAAATTAAAATGGTCATAATTTCGGAAGATATCGATACTAGACTACCCGTGTGTAGGGACAAATTGTAGGGCTGGACTAGATCTTGATTTCGGAAGAAGACCCTAGTGTTGGCTGTGTATCTGCCTGCTACGTACCTAGGGATTCCCGGGTTCGATTCCCGGGCAGTTTGAATGCTCTGTTTCTCGGCCTGACTGTTATTTGTGGTTGTTTCTGTGTATGTTCATGGCACCCTGATACAGGGAAATCTGGTTAAAGCTATGAGTGTGACCGACTCTTTCTTTTATTTACCAACTTATTAACAATTTCCAGGGTTCGCAGCAGGTCTCGACTCCGCATAAGGACAAGCAGCTGCCGCCGCACGCACGCGCTATGCACGACTACATATCTAAGGAACCTGGGTGCGTGTCATTCTTTTTCTCCTATCGAGTGGGTTTTTGAGTCAATAAACCTTATTATTTTTACTTAGCCTATGATGTCCCACTGCAGGGTAAATGCCCCTTTCTCTTTCCATCTATGGCAACTTTTTGGGCTAAAAAAATTTGATTCGTCGCGACACGATAATAAGAAAGAGATCGAGGTTATCGCGTCTTTGTTTTCTTGGAGAACACTATGAGCCCTGGTGTGTTGAGATGAACTGCTTATAGATTCTATTCTAAAGACCTTCAAAGTCCTGATGGCTCTGTCTGATAGTTGTCGTTAAACCATGTCAGAGACCCACTAGAAGGTTGAAATCGCTGTCACCAGGATTGCTCGGGAAGTCCCCAGACATGACAAACCACCCGATAAAAGAAGATAGATAAAACCCATTTAGATATAAAATGCAGGCAGCAACCTTGAAATAATTTAGCACAACATGCGTTATTCTATACGATGACATACGCAATACGAGATATGTTATCGCGGCCGTGGGAATACTGCCTATTATCATCACAACTACTTCCATGCTGAACTGGGAGTGATAGAAAAACATAGAATGTGCCAGCTGCATCTCCTCCCGGGCATGCTGTAAAACCAGCTAAGGGATTCGCGGGTTTCAGTGTATTGCAATTTAGGCGATGGGCTGACAACCCGTCACTATAGCAATATACATATCTAACTAATCATCTGTAAAAACCCTCAAAATTCGTCAGTCGTGGCGGAACGACCTTTGTTTAGCTCGTTTTTGCTCTGCCTACCCCGTTAGGGATAAAGGCGTGATTTTATGTATGTATCATAACTACTATAATAAAAATAAAAAAATCTTCCTCTGGTCGAGTGGGTCTTTCGACACGACGACGATCGACCCGATGAACCCTGGTGTTAGAGTTTTAAACCGCCTTACAGCACAGCTAATAGGCCTCTAACACCACGTCACAACCACTATGAAAGACAGCAACTGGGACCCACGGCTTAACGTGCGCTCCGAAGCACGTTATTTATTATTCATTCCAAATAGATTAGGACTAAGTAAAAAAATATATTATAGATATATTTAGTCCTATTGACCTTTAAAAATATATAGTCGCTTAAACTTGGCATGTTTTTTAAATAAAGTATTGTTTTTGCTGCAGTGATCTTTCGTTCAAGAAAGGCGAGACGATTCTCCTTCAGAAGAAACTAGATGCTTTCTGGTATCAAGGCGAGACGGGCGGCCGGAGCGGCATGTTCCCCATCACTTATGTGCAGGTTCGACTCCCGGACAGTACAGATGCTGGCAATCTTCTTGAGTATAGCGGGACATGGGCGGGGTGCGGGAGGCAAACGTCAACTGATCTACCAAATGCGGACGATTCTTGACTCCCCCGCCGTCATGCCCCGCACCTTGCCCCCGAAGAGATCTTACTCAAGAAACCTCTTTACTTCAAGAAATTTGCCGGCATCTGTATTAGGCGCCGTCCTATATTCACCGGTCAAGCGATGATGCACCGTCCGATGAAAATGATCGTGCGACTATGCGTTTAAACATATTGATATCTTTTGAACGTCCTATTAAAGATCGTGCGATCATGCGACGCGTCTAAATATATTTTCATATCGATTAAATCAATGCAATATGATTTAATCGATATGAAAATATTTTTATTATTACATAGTCCGACGGATCCTTCCAGTCAATGTCTTAAAAATCTATTTGTCACTTTCAGAATTATAAAATGGAAAAGGGACAGGCGATGATACTAAACAATCTTTAAAAATATCAATGAGGAGCCAAACTAAAAGCTAAATACAGATGGCGCTCTGGGCGACTGTACCTTATTTCGTGTCAATGTCACATGTGTATTGCGATTTTATCAGTTTTTTTAACATAAACGATATTTTTTTCAATATAATCACTTTCTTTGTAATGCGCTGAACACACTCAACTTGCATCACTTGCATTGAAGTTTTTAATACGTAATTTTTTTTCCCACTGTTTTCTTTATTTGTAATCTTTGGAAAACAAATGAATTCCCCTATTTTTGCAATTAAATGCACTGCATTGTGGCATTTACTGATAATATTCTAAAAATATTCAATTTGTTTACAAAAGTTGGTACAATTTGACAGTTCTCAAGGTACAGTCGCCCATGCGACACCTAGCGGGAGAAAAAGGCAGTTTTCCTCCCAATTACATTTAAGTCGTCATCACGACATCTATCGGGACTTTACCGCATCACTTCAACTTAAATTAAAGCACTGACTAAAAAACTGAAGAGAGGAAGACAGAAGATAGAATATGAGAAGGGCTCATGGACGTTCTATAAGCCCTTCTCTAGGTTACCTCTATGGTAGGTCTTTTAAGGCTATAAATCATTTGACTGTTGATGTATTGTTGTAGGTGGTTGTTCCCCTGCCTACCCCCACGGCGTTGTGCAAAGCTCTGTACGACTTCCGAATGTCGGCTCCGGACGAGGAGGGTTGCCTAGCATTCGACAAAGGTACTATACTAAATAATTACTATACAACGTGTAACAGAAAGGGTATATGCATCGAGAAATGTGTGAATCTACCCATGAAACTGAACAACTTTCCCTAAGGAACATAGGTCGAAATACGAAAGCTGATGCATTTTGCATTTTGTATGAAAGGTCACATATTTTTTTTCGTTTTTCGACCTATGTTTCTTAGGGAAAGTTGTTCAGTTTCATGGGTAGATTCACACATTTCACCTTTCTGTTACACGTTGTATATAAAATGTGTGTTTAACTTATATATGTATTACCTACTAGCTATTTGTACCGCAGTTTCATCCGCAGCTTAAAGAGTTTTCCTGTGGGAATAAGCCATTTTCCCGCTGTAAAAAGTAGTCTATGTTGTTCAGGGTGTACGAAGCTCTGTAATTTTTGAAATTGGTCTAGTAGTTTTTGAGTTTTCACACTATTACCACCACTAGAACAGAATCTGCTGGAGTAAACGTGATTCTGATTGTCTATGATCCCATTGTGTTGAACAATTAAACCATAGATAATATCTGCCCTACGCGACGTAGCGCTGAGCAGTGTGCCAAGTGCTTCATGTGTCGTCGTTGCTGTATATTTTCATGATATAGTAGTGCGTTCACGCGTGCACGGTTAGGGGAAGATGAGGGGAATTGTCTAACCTGGGAAGCTTAGTGGGTTATGAGTGTAACCGTGTGTGCCTGTGCATTGCAGGTGCAATTATAACGGTGCACAGGCGAGTAGACGAGAACTGGGCGGAGGGGAGGTTACAGCAGCGCGTCGGCATCTTCCCCATAGCCTTCGTGGAGCTCAACCAGCCCGCCAGGCAACTCATGAACAGGTAACGTGCCCTCCGGAGCACAGCAGCACAGGCGGGCGGAGGGGAGGTTACAGCAGCGCGTCGGCATCTTCCCCATAGCCTTCGTGGAGCTCAACCAGCCCGCCAGGCAACTCATGAACAGGTAACGTGCCCTCCGGAGCACAGCAGCACAGGCGGGCGGAGGGGAGGTTACAGCAGCGCGTCGGCATCTTCCCCATAGCCTTCGTGGAGCTCAACCAGCCCGCCAGGCAACTCATGAACAGGTAACGTGCCCTCCGGAGCACAGCAGCACAGCTCAAGTCATCAAGCCTAAATCGAACATCTGGGCCCAGTACGGATTGGGCGACTCACACACAACCTTTGAATTTCTTCGTGTGCATGTTTTCCTTCACCGTAAAAGCATCGAATAGACATTATTAGACATGCATATGAAATTCGAAAAACACATTTATTTTGTATGTGGCGGGATTTGAAGCACAGCCTCGGTCCAACATATGCGAATATTTTTGTTTAAATAGGCCAAGTATTTTATGTTTTGGAATAAGCCAAGTATCAAAATTTCTTTTGTGTGCGTTGGCAATGCGTGAATGATTTGTCACTCATTGGTACTTGGTACGATTTCGGGGGGATTTGAACCCCCAAATTCTCCGCCTGGATATGCCTACGACTAACACCATCGAGCTTGTAAGATTATTACAAATACAAAAATTCACTCTTCGTATAGTGTCATGTATACGCTAAGATTGTTCACCCTATTTCCGATCTAGTGTTGTAATGTAATGTGTCGTGTTGCAGTCCGCCGCTGAACCGCGCGGTGCCGCCGCTGCCGGATGCGCGCACCAACGTCAACGAGCACAGGCATCACTCACAGGTAAAGCTCTAATTTATTTCCATCTTTTCTTTTCCTTCCTTTTATTTTCTTTCCTTTTATTTTCTTTTCTATTATTTTCTCTTCTTTTCCTTTTTTGTTATTTTTCTGTATTTTCTTTTTTTTTACAAATTGATAAATATATCTCACCCTTTCATAGTTGGGGTTTAATTTACTTATGTTTGTTCCAGCACTCGCACCGCTACCAGCCGATGTCGATGTCGACGCCGGCCGCGCAGACCAACTACCAGAACATCGGTGCCATGAGTCAGTCCCAGCCCCCTGCCGCCCCCGCCGCCGCCCCCGCGCACACCTACCAGCCGCAGCTGCTCCTCCCCGCCCCCGCCCCCGCCCCCGCCCCCGCACCCCCCGGCAGCATCCTCGAGCCCGCCGTCACCAAGCACAAGCACCACCTCATACACCACAACCTGCACAATAAGGTATTTTAATTAATTACGTTAAATCAATCAATAACATGAAATCTCATAGAGCTCGGTTGCTCTCGCTCGCTTCGATTTATTATGATTTCAAAAGCTGCATCTAGCTCTCCGGCTATAACCGAGCCCGCGCGAGTCTCTCTCATTGGTCGATAGTGACTCGCGCTTGATTGATTATAGCCGGACGGCCAGCCGCAACTCTGGGAATCATTATGAATACCTACCGATTATAGTTTTTTAAATTTTTTAATTTGGATTTTTTATGGGCTCCTTTTACGTTACTGAAACACCCCCTAAGCTATGGCACGCAATAAAATTAACACCCTGTATAAATACGTTTTTTTTTTAAGGTGCAAGCGGCCGGGACCGGGGCCGGGACCGTCACACTGCAGAGCGTGTCTATCAATCACGACAGACTACGACTTGTAAAATACGACTACAATTCAACGACCCCTGTGCATAAACCCGACACATATCAGAACGTGCGAACAGACTTCCCCGTTTCCGTCGCCAATTTCAACACAAACAATATCAGTTCGGATTCAAGTTCGAGTATGAACACAGCATCCGCTGGTTCTACGACCACACCTAACAGTTCTAACACTTCATCTTCTGATAGCAACCCAAGTTTGCCCTCATCACCGGACAACGCAGCCAACACAACACTGATCACTGAAGAAGCTACCGTGGAGACCTTAGAGCCGTCGTTAGATACTTCTATGGGCGTTCTGAGTTTGAACGAAAGCTCGACGGCGACCAACACGTCTTTGAACGTGAGCCTCCCGCCGGCGCCGGCCGAGAGCCCGAAGCCGAACGAAACCAGCCAAGAGACAACAGAAACTAGACTGGATGCCCCGTCGTCGTCTAAGAAGGTAATAGTAGATTTTATTACGTGGGAGTAAAATAATATTTTTAAGGCGAGGGCGTTTTTTTGAATCCAGAGCGAAGTGAGGGAGTCTAGAGTAGAATCCCGAGCGTAGCGAGGGATTCTAAAGTAGAATCCTGAACGTAGCGAGGGATTCAAAGTACGTCGCCCGAGCCAAAAATATTTTTGCTCCCGAGTGATACACTCTACTTTTCATCCCCCTCTATGAGAAAAAAAGGCGCCTAACTAACACTTGTAAATTTAAATATAATAGAATAAGAATGTTATAGGTAATTTCACTGCTAGAAGACCTCATTTTGAATATTTAATAATTCGTAAAAAGAGTCGAAAACACGGGCTTCCTATAAAACCCTGCTGCCCACTCGTGCCGTAGTTCGTGCATTTTCAATATGTTTTTTTTTTAATCAGCCGTCGCGCAGTCTAACCAGCCAGTGTACCATTATTTGAATTCGACATCTAACTAATTTGTTTTTACTCCGCGTCAGTCATGCCAAATCAAGAAAAAAGAAAAAGAGTTTCCAAATTCAAAAAGTGCGATTAAAAGTTCTTTTAATCGCACTTATTTTCATAAAGAGGATTAAAATCTCATTTTTACCCTGCTGGGACAGTCTCTAGCAAAGAGTAGAGTAATAGTACCTATGTCGCTTAGAAGCATCAACTTTAGGCGCACTTATATGCGATTAAAGTCGTCGTTTTCGAATAGATGGGATGAAAAGAAATATTACTTATACTCAAAAAAAATCTAGTCTGATCGTGTTGCATGATTTGTTTTCTTATGTGTAATAAAATATTTTTATTTTATCTTATCTAAAGTGTTTTATCTTATTTTGTGTAAGGTGTTTTTATGTTATCTTATCTAATGTGCTTTTATCTTATCTTGTATCTAAGTTGCTTTTATCCATTCTTATCTAAGGTGGTTTATCTTATCTTATCTGGAATGCTTTTATTTTGTATTATTTTTTATCTTATCTTATCTAACCTTATCTTATTTTTTCTTATCTTATATTTATTTAAGGTGCTTTTATCTTATCTTATATTATCTTATTCTTATCTAACCTTATCTCATTTTATCTTATCTTTTATCTTATCTAAGGTGCAGACGGCGCGCAACGGGGCGGATTCCCTGCTGAACTTCGGCATAGGGCTCCAGGCCGCGCTGTCGCCCTCTCACGGCGCGGAGGGGTACTCGCGTCACCGGGAGCATCACCACCGGGACAAGCGGCACAGCCTCACTCCTTCCTCACATCTTCACAATCATACGTCACAGAATAGGTAAGTTTCTTACTCCAGTTTTGCCGCTGTTTACTTCCATGCTGGACTGGGAGCGATAGAAAAACATAGAATGTGCCAGCTGCATCTCCTCCCGGGCATGCTGTAAAAACCAGCTAAGGGATTCGAAAGTCTT
>JARACY010000752.1:0-77836 GCA_029255725.1 Scrobipalpa atriplicella | reverse complement strand
CTACGGGGGATGTGCTATGTAGCTAATAAACTATACAGCTTTACTAGCTAAATTACTATATCTGCTTGTTTTTACTAAAAATAATGAATAGACAAAAATAAAACCTAAAATTATTACTAAATCCATTTATTACGTCAAAGTATCTTCCGATCTAATATATTCTCCGATATCTGCCTGATGGAATGCAATGGTGGCCAGCGGGTCAGCGTGTCTGCAATCAGCAGTACTCTTCGCCACTACTCCGAAACCTATTGGAACGTCAGCCATCGTGAGGACCACCACTCCTTGGTGTTTCGGTGTGTTCTCTGTTATACGCCCTAGACCTAGAATAGAGAGGAAATTGCAAGAGGTAAAGTAGATGGTAAATGTATAAAGTATAAATAAGATTTTTTGTGTTAATAGATTATAAAATCTATTCAAGTCTTTATGATATAAATGAATTAAAAAAATTTATGACTAATAAATGACCATTTTTCATGCCATAACTATAATGAGGACTATTAAATAATAGATTTTTTTTTATCTCCATACTTGACTGATGCCAATATGCTAATGTAGGTACTAGCACTACTAAAACACCCCTCAAAATATATCAGATGAGACAAAACAGTTTATATTAACTGTACACACTCTGCTTACCCTTGAGAAATAGAGACGTCATTTTATTAATGTAAACTTAGGAAAAATAAGATTATTAAACAGAAGAATGTATTCTAAGTGTAGGTACTTACCACTCTTAATAACATGATGCCCGTACAAAAATTGTTGTTCAGCGGAAGGTTTAACCCAGAGCTTGTATGGAGCATAAGGCGCGATGTACGTCAACGCAGTGATGTGTAGCCTGAATTTATTCGTCTTTGTGAACTTCCCGAAACATGTACCCGCTGATACTAAGTGATCCGGCTTCACAGTTTGAGCTAAGGCTAGTAGTTTCTCCGATATGTAATATACGCGATCTTTCTTCTCTCTAAAGCAGTACGTGCCATCTGGGCGGTCGATGAGCAGTTTCACATTCACGCCAATACTAAAATCATCATAATTTAGGGTTATAACAACAGAAAAGTGAGTTTACAAACGTGACTGGAAAAAGTCGAGGAAAAAGGTAAAATTTTCACTGAAATTTGAGTATATTGAAGATACTTACTATTTGGTCAGTTTCTCAAATAATATTCTAGTTCTATCTTCCGATAACACTTTCATTATGTATTATTTTTTAATTAAAACGAGCAATAATAAAAACACGTGCTCTAAACTCCTCGCGCAGCATGACATGACATTGACAGTGAAAGATGAGATGACATGACAGAGACAGTTGACAGAGACAGTTGACAGGACAGTTGGTTGACATTGACAGTTCCAGGGCTGCCAGACGCAGGCAGAAAAATCTAGCAAATCGAGCAAGCCTGCTTGCTGCCTGACTTTCAAGAAAGAATGGAAAAATCTTTAACTTTAAGGGGAAAAGAAAACAGAGCTGCAACGGTGGCGCCATCAGTTTTAAATTAATTGTGCCTGAAATACAAACATTTTATGTATATTTTACGTTTAAACGAGAATTATAACTAATTCTCCATTTTATAAATCCTTAGTATCATACCTACATAATTCACACTAACATAATTATTAAAGCTTTGTTTTACAAATGTGCTAAAAGTGGCCACTTTATGAATAATTAAGTAAGTATTATGGATTAGAAAATGGAGAATGAGTTGAAATTATCGCGAAACGTAAAATATTAATGAAAATGTTTGTATTTCAGGCACAATTAATTAAAACTAATGGCGCCACCGCGCCGCGCCAGCTGTGTTCACCCCTTAAATGTTAGCTAAGAACGAGAATAATCGGGATATGTACATAATTAGGGTTCTACACATTGCAATTTCCAAAGGTTTTATTCTTGATACTTTTAATGTTCCCGCGACGAATATGTAAAAAAAAATTGGTTCAATGACTGTTCATAAAGTACGAATATGAAATATTTCAATCGTCTGGCAGCACTAAGCAGTTTCGTTCAAAAATTAACCTTCTTGAAATCGATTTTATATCCAGAGACAGAATGAAACTTATGAAGAAAGCTAAAAGTTATGTTAATATTTGGGCTATTTTCAAATACATATTATATTAATAATTTAAAAAAAAACCTCTTATATGAACCAAAATTATACTTTTTTATAACATTTGGCCTTCTTGAACAGTTTCTGAACGAAAATACACCATACGCTTTCACTCATTCATTATTGAATGACCTCGTAAAATCAGCCGTCTCTACACCATTCACTCAATATAATTCATTCATCCAAGGCCGGGGAGAGATTGTCGTAAGTAACTTTAGTCCATATTTAACTTAACAAATCTCTGATGTGCAAATTATCATAATCGGATAGTTAAAACTAGAGTATTTAATAAGTCAAAAGCAAGGACAAAAGTAAATAGCATTTAGTATTTTGTTTGACCCTGAAAATAAACAAGTTTATCACTTATCACGTGATAACAACAAAATTTCGGTCATGTCAAGACTAACCGCGAGTCTTAGGCTCGTATTTATAAAGCGATCTCAAGATTGAGAGCAATATTGAGTGCGGATTTGACAGGTAATTTTGTACTGGAATGACATTTCTGATACGAACTCAAACTCGCTGTCACTCTTGAGAGCTGATTATAAATACGGGCCTTAAAATAGTTTTTAAACAACAATGTTTTTGCATTGAAATGAGTCATTCAAGTTGTAGTAATTTAACATTCCCTGATGATTTGATAATGATAAGTACCTAACTAATAATATTGTAGGTATAGTAAATAAAATATAAACCTAACTATGATTTCTATAAAGTGTTTTAGGGGAATATAAACGGATTGTGTTCAATTTTCATAACTTGTAATCGTAAAAATAATAGTTACCTATATTAAAAAGTTTAAATTAAGTTAAAGTCGTAAATAACTTTTTTATGATAATATCTAGTTATTTTGTTTTGTAGCAATGTTTTTTCTACTTGTTTTAAGCAATAATAGTAAAAAAAAAAAAACATCAAAATAATTAGATCAACTCGACCGCTCCTTACAATCAAATACGGTTACAGCACACACAGCCCAATTTTAATTAAACCTATCTTATGTAGGTACCTACTAACCTGTGCCGTGGAAGGTCGAATGACGACACCGGTGTTAGCTGACGGGAGTGGCCTGAAATTACGTCTGTGCCTGAAATTAATCTCGTCGTGCGTGTTTAGGTACCTATAAATTGACTCATTAGAATTTGAATACCTTTGTTACCGGTGAAGTCAAACTAGGACTTTACTTATACAGATTGTAATAAAATAAAACTGGCTAAGGAAATTATCCTGAAATGTATTTTATTAAATGTTTTTTTTTTTTAAACTAACCTTAATTTATAGTTTTGTTTTTATGTACAAACTTTGTTACTGTAAAAATAATAGTCCAACACACGTCATAGGAATCTAATGAATATGTACAAAGAATGCAGATTGCAAACAAGATTTTACTTACGTTACTCTTTTACATTATAATGCTGCACTCTACCTATATAGGTACAATACACTTTACAATAATACAGTGCCGCTATAACTCAAGAGCCTTATAAGGTTGTGAAATTAAATGTAGAGGTCTTTTACCATTTTTATCTCACCCGTGACCAAATGCCATTTACTAAATTTTATTGTAATGGGCTGTTCATAAACCTTGTTATACAGCTGATTTTTGCTTGAGCCCAAAGATAACCTAGGGTTTTGTTCTAACATCCAACTTGGAGAAATTTTTAGGTTGCTCTAAACAATTCTCTTTATCTAACTTAACAAAAGAGCGTGGCAATTATCAGAGTCACCTTATAATATCACACGTCACAAAAGATCTGCATCATCTTATTGTGATTCAATAAGTAACGGGTTGTATGAATGATCATGATAAAGTTCTCTGAGGTCGATGGTTCATCATGAATGAATTTAGATTCACACGATTTACAAATGAATCATATCATAGCATAGTGATTCAGCGGTTAAATGCTTAAACTCTGGTGGTATTCTTCAAAGATGGTGCTGTTCGTAGCAAAAGTAATTATATTTTTAGTGTCAGATTTTGGATAGGTTGATCACGATGGTCAAAGCAAGAAAACTTTTAAACACTGGTCCTAAAAATAATTACAAATAATTTTTATTAATACTTCTTTTAATGCTATAGCAGATCGAAACATTTAATTTTCCTTATTTGTTTATTTATTAGTAAGTTAATTTAAGTACTTTGCTACGGGAAAACCCAGTGAGACAACTTTTTAATGATTCGATACGACAAAGGCCCTAAACGAGGAAATCAAGCGCGTAGGAGGATTTGTAAAAGTTTGCGAATCACATTATCAAAATTATGATGATTAACACGGAAAGTGAATCAACATTTCTTTGTTACAGATTTTAATATCACAAATAAACACGGCGAGTTCATTCGGCGCGTACGCGGTGTGTAGCGAACACGTTTATTTCGAGAGATTCTGAAAATAATCTGCCGGTGTGCAGCATATGGTGTTGTTGTGACGCGGTTGAATCGTAAAAGATGCCTGTGAATTATTATCCGAAGAATTTTGGCGCCAACGGCTGGGGTTGGCACCGTGGGTCGGCGGCTGCAGCTGCAGTTAGAGGCTTTTTGAATAAAGAACGTGGTGGAGATGGATACGATGGTGTTGCTTCTGGAAGTAGCGAGCGTTTAATTGGCAAAGGCGGAGGGCTGTATCCTGCCCTGCCAACTGAAGATGATACTCTTTTCTTGACTGGAGGAGGAAGACTGTATCCAAGTCTGCCGGCTGAGGAGTACGAGAGCGGCGCTGTTGAAGAGGTGGTTGAGGAGTCCTGTGCAGCTGTCAACGTGGATCTAGTGGTAAGGTTTGCTTTCTATTCTACTTTGCATGTTAAAAAAAGTAATGGTATACATACTACCATGCAGTTACTAATATTATAATATAAGTATAGAACGTTGAAATTAGTTTATTTATATAAACTATACCGAAACATATTTATACAACATGTAACATAAAGGGTATATGCATCGTGAAATGTGTGAATCTACTCATGAAACTGAACAACTTTCCCCAAGGAACATAGGTCGAAATACGAAAAAAAAGTTTTGACTTCCCATACTAAATGCGCTATCAGCGGATGCATTTTGTATGGAAGGTCAAATTTTTTTTTCATTTTTCGACCTATGTTCCTTAGGGAAAGTTGTTCAGTTTCATGGGTAGATTCACACATTTCTCGATGCATATACCCTTTCTGTTACACGTTGTATACTATCTTCATTTTACATACATTTTTATATTACTATTAGTACATTGAATCAATGTACACTCGACTCATACCATGTTTACATGACGTATTGAGCGTAACAACCTGTCTGAAATATTTACGAACGTAACATAAACATGACATGTACCTAATGTTGTGTTGAACAACTTATTCACTTTTGTTCTAGCATTACTAAATTATTGGATGTTAACTGTCTGTTACTAACATTTTTAATATAGTGTCGGTTTTGTTTGATGATGATAATTTTAATGATTTGACCTATTTAATTATCTCTTTAGTTTTATTTATTTACCTCATTATAATTTATCGTGAGCCTATTTATAAAAAATACTTGTATATTAGTGATTTACATTACACAGACAGAACACTGTCGGAAAGTAACATTGAAGGCAAAAATAAATTAACCAATGTTTATGTTGGCACCTGTTTAGAACACCTGTCGAATACTTGAAAACACATTAAATAATTTACTTATTGATTGAAAATTATGTACTTATTGTTATAAATGGTTGATTCGGGTTTGATTTTCAGATGAAAATCTGAGATTAGCATTCAAAGCAGATATTTTGATTGGTGAATTTGAATATTTGTTGAACTAAAAGTAAAGTCTTTCTTCGTGTTCGTTGGTTTCTTTTATTGGTAAACTCGTACTAAGTGTTTTAAACTTATTCATAATGCAAAACTATAACTTACCATGTGTTTCACAATGCTCATTAAAACTGAGTCACAATGACGACAAATCTCATTAGAACTACTATGGAAATATCATTCGTTCCCATTGCTCTTTTTATAATATTAAAGGTGGACTGTTAATTAATAATTGTTAATAACAGGTAACTATAACATCATAATGAGGATAAAAACGCAAAGCTAATTGCAGATGGCGCCACCAGCGAGTGTTCCAAAAGAGACCAATGAGAAGACGCAAAACTGATATTGACATTGACATTGACAGATTACTGACCAATCACAGGAAAAAGGAACACTCGCTGGTGGCGCCATTTAGTTCCCAGTTTTTCTCCCCATTGATCGTAAGTATCATAATATTTCTATAAAAGGTAGTCGTACAAAGAACAGGAAAGTTAAATTTAGTAAGAATATCGGTATTTTCTTTTTAAAAAAAGGACAGTATTCAGAAATGAAAAACCCAAAAGACAACAAAAATGAAACAAATTTTATTATAAATAACTTCATTTCTAAAATATTGATGATGTTTCGAATAGGTAAATTCCCTCGGTTAAATTTACAAATTGTTTACAAAATCTAATTATCACAACAACCAAATTATAATGGGTACGTTTCTAATAACTCGTGTTGGCGTGTGTTCATCTTTACATCTAAGTTGATCGTATAAATTTAATTTGATTACGCACTACACAAATAACCACATAAACAATGGGAGAGCAGAAGTTGACATCATGCATTAAGAATGTAAAGGGATATCTGGCTGGCGTTATTTTAATATTTAATTTTCTTTTATTCATTCTACTGATTATGTCTAGCTAGCGTAATCTTCAAAGAGTCTGTGAAATAGTCAATTCTGGCAGTACCTAGTGCTCTAAAATTCATAATAATACAGTAACATTAGTTGAAATCTAAATAGCTATCTATGGACTCAAATATTTTAATTTCTTATTAATACTAGTACAAAAATAAGTACCTAAAGTTTAGGCATTCACCAACGTTTGTACCTGTTTTCTGTTTACACCTGAGCTAAATGTGACATAGATAAACTACTCTAACATAGTATTCCGGTTAAGACACGGATGTAGTTACCTTTAGGTACTATAAATTTTATAGATTTTTTTTTGCACTCACAGTGCTATATTTTTGCTAAATAAATCCTGTCAGCGGATGAAATTTTTGATTTGTTATTTCTATTATAATTAATTTCTATTATATTATATATTACAATATTTTCTATTATAATTTTTGATATGTTATATCTATTATGTAGGTACTAGAATTAAGTTCAAGCGTCTATTACAAGAACCACATGACATGACTAATCAACCAATCATTAGCGTGCTATTTCCTGCAAAACTAAACATTGGGCTTCGGCCAAAGAGTTCAAGGCGTGTCAGGCTTTGTAGTCTCCTCACTCACTACACGGTGTTATCTATTTCTAGTGTGGTTTTGTCTGTACATCTGTCAAAGACGATGTAAATAGAGAACATTTCTTACGTTAAATAAATACAATTAGAGGTAAATTACCCACTTGTTGGAATACTCACGCACGCATAGTTTTTTGAACGCTGGCCTAGTTCCAGAAATTTTAAAACTATTTACAGTTGGTAGGTACTTTACTTTTTCAAAATCCACACCCTAGTAATTAGAAAGACCATTAGGAATAACAAAAACTTAAGAACTTATTGCATTATTACCCTTATGTCTGTTTAAAGGGGAAAGGGGACTGTAATGTAAAGACGCTTTTCTTGTATAATAAAAAATATACCTACCAATAAAACTTTTATCATGTTGAGTAAAGTGGTTACGTGACCCCTGCTGTGGTTCTACCCAGACTTAGTGTACAAGGTGACGGACAACAATAATTTACTGCTTCTGTCTGACCGGACCATTTTCGGAACTTGCTTACCTTTTACGCAAACAAGACCGCAAGTTACAAAATATACGGTATACAATACCTACCTATACCTACACGGTATTGATTTGGGCCAATTTCGTGCAAAAATAGTTGCACATAGTTGTTTATTTACATAATACTTATATACAGAAATCATTATATATACGTATTTACTTATACGTAAAATAAACTATATTGATGTATTTTGCATGTGCAAATAATCAAAAATATTTTGTTTTAGGTTCAATTCAATTCAATTCGTTTATTCTAATAAAATCAAATACATTATCTACAGGTATAAACCCAAAACGACAATGCAAAAATACAACATTTATAGGTAAAATTAAAAATACTAATAATAACAATTATGTAACAATTAAATTATGATTATGTCAACAATTTTGAAAGTATATTAATACATTATGTCTCCTTATATACTATGACTTTAATATATTTAATAATATTTTAAGTCTCTAATAAATTTTGTCAGGTTACTTACTTAAATATATAATCAAAGTTCTATTAAATTCTGTCAATGTACAATGAAATAAGTCAATGTCTTCAAAGGTATCATCCATGTCTATATGTGGAAGCTTGTAATTGGCATTTGTTTAATATGTATACTAGAATAAATTGTAAATGTAGCTGTAAGCTCCCCAAATAAAATAAAATAAAAATAAAAATGTCACTTGCATTGCATGACATTCCTTCCTAGGCTTTATTTAAATAGGTAATCTTATGAGCAACACAATTCGTCACTGGTCGGATATGTTCATTACCTACTGATTTGCTTGATGACGTTTGTTTCGTCATCTCATGCTTATTACCTTAAAAAAATAGGATGTCTTATCCAATGCAGCTTTGATAGAAATGCTCTACTTAGCTCAAATCAAAAATTATAGTTAGGTACATAATTTAGGTACACATAACATACCTACCTATATTGACTTTTAATGTACTTAGTAGGTACGCTCGCGATCGCGAATTTTCTCGTGTTAAAAAGTTGGTTAATTAGGTATTTGCTAATGAAATGTTGAAAATTATTTTCAAAATATTATTCAGATAAAAATATTTTAATAAATCTTGATCTAAAATCATTGATATATGATGTACCTACCTATGTCTAAAATTTACCACAGATTTGCAATCGTTGGATTTGCATATAAATAAACGGCTATGTTTAAATAATGTAATCAGTGCTTTGGTTTTTATTATGAGAACCTGTTAAAAAGCTATTTTTGAGATACAACATTTTGAACTTTTCAAGGTCATCTACAAAATAAAATAATGCTGCCAGTACAAACTGAACATTATCTGCAGTTAACATTTATATGAAAGGGTTTAACCTAACCTAAACATTATTTCAGTGCCATCTTGTATCCCATTGATAGGTAACATTATTAACTTTATGTACATATTTATTTGATGAAATTTAAAATATGTAAAGTTACAAAACAGTTACGCCGCCTGCCTGCACAAAAAGAATCTCGTTCATTCATTCAATTTATAGAAAATTACGTCATACTTGAGCTGGCAATAATATCAGAGTATAATCCTACTACACGCAGTAGGTCACTAAGTTCATCCACCGACAGTGTGAACTAGAACATTTCAATTCAGCCGTCTTCACTAAATGTCAAATTTCGTGCAAGATTTTTGGTTACGGTACGGGGTTCAGTTTCTTACAAAATCTTTATTTTCTTCAGGTTTATCTCGTGAAATTTGTGTTTAAAGTGATGTTTTTTTATTCGTTGTGCTGTGTGTGATGCAATCGGTGGAATTCCGCAGTATTCTCTAGGGGATATTCCAAATTATTTCACGGTGTCACATTCCACTATGTTTTCTATAAATTGTCCTAGAAAATGATGATCTCACCGTGTTTTTAACCTCTCAAGGTACTGGAGTACACGCTTTTGGTACTGGAAAATCATACTGTCTATCACATTGGTACTGTTTGGCCCATTTCCAGTTAAATTAAAACTGATATATTTTGTACTACTGACCTAATTTACTTTTAACTACATTTTCATACACTTTTAGCTTGATTACTTTTGATTACATCTGATAAAAATGTGTTTCAGTAATTTCCTAAACTAATTATCATGTTACTAATTCTTTGAGACAAATTATAGTATGCATCATACTAGGATTCTGGTACTCTAAAATCACAATGTTCTGATCAAATATGGTTAATACAGGCTGCTGTAGTCTATTTAAAAAGTATTTTAACTCTCTAAACAATAGCTGTAGGTACCATGGCTGTACCTAATATATATTTTTTTATGAATTACTTTGATGAATTAGGTAATTGACCAAAACAGTTCAAACAATGTCATTTTGTACTTACTTCCTGAATGTTGGTATGGAAAAAACAATATAACCACACAAGTACAATTAGAGGTACAATAATGGATGATGTCACTACGAATGAGTATAATCTGACACGGCCTCCACATTTTTCTCACAACATTAGTATTGTGACCACATCTGGCTGTATGGCTGTGTTTCCTGTGCCTGTTTATTTTTTAATTTTTACTTCTTAAATGAAAAGTGGCAATGGTTTCATAGGTAGAAAGCCAAGTGATATTTTGTGAGTGTTTTAACCTTATTACCTCCATGGTTTTAACTTAACATTGATTGTTATCTTTTAGGCCATCAAGTTTTGTTGTGAACTAGTTATTATTTTATATAGCTGTCTGTCTGTAAGTACCTTTTTTTAGTTTAGTGTTACTAAAAATGTTTCAAAAGTTTTGTCACACACAGCGCTTCAAATAAAAATGCTCCATCATTTCAATATTCTTGCATAGATATTTAGTTGCAAAAATTCCTTACTCTTTTCAAAGCGTAATCCTACCTTAAGATCTGCAAGACAAGAATATTTACACAAAAAAAAAAAACATCCACAGATTAAAAACCATGGCCTAGTGCAAAAACAGACAGTGCAGTAGTGTAGCGACCTAAAAGATGGGTCAAAATGGCGGCGGTGATTTTGGCGCGCTTATCCAAGGCGCGGGAAAGCAGTTGCTGCACCAAGGCGGGCAAGCGCTCCTGCAATATGGCGCCCAGGCTATAGGGAATATCATCAATGAGGTGTTTCAGAAGAAACAAGTGGAACAGCCTCGGTATCTGCCGAGCATCAAGAATTATAAAGTGGTGAGTGTCCAGTTTTGAACACTTTGTCATCATTTTAATTTCTTATGTGTTTATTTAGTCATGATATAACAAACTTGTAGACAGCTAGATTACCTAGAACTACATCAATTTCAAGATAGTTGAAAACTCTTGAAGTATGTAAAGAACTCTGACTGAATATCCTGTTTTAGATTTCAGAAAGTCGGAAAATATTTATATGTAGTTTTAGGCAGGTTTTTATGAAAAACTTGTTCTTTGCTTATGCTTTTTTAATAAGTTTAAAAAAATAATTAAATTATTATAAATTATTAATAGAAGTGTACAGGTTGTAATAAACTTCTATTATACCATGTTTTTAGTTTGGTTGGTGGCTTGTTTTAACTTTGTATTGTAAGTAATCTACTGGAATGTTAATGGTGCCATACCACTCCAACTAGACTTCCAGCATTCCATAGAGATACCAAAACAATTCATTCATTATTAAAACAGGTGGTAAATACAAACTATTTGTTTAAATTCTCCAATTTCTCCATATCCAATTTCCAATATTCAAAAAAAAAAAATATAGAATCTAGGGTAAATAAAAAAAAATTAAATAAAATCTGAGAAAAAAACGATTATAGACAGACATAACCGGCCAGTACATAAAATAAGTCCATAAACAATAGAGCCAAAATTACCGTCTGACCTTACCTTGCGAGTAGGACGACTAACAGCCCCTCCCACTCAGGTTATTGGCTTCATTACCAACTTGATGACGAATTAATGCTTAACATCATCATGGTAAAATTCTATCAGAAAATTAAATTTTTGTATGGAAGGTTTTTTCTCTACAAAATCTATTTAAAGCCTAACATTGTTAATTAAATATCCAGTTAGTAGTGAAGAGCAGTGTTAGCTATAGCGCCATGTACCTACTTAATATAAAAAATAAAATGAAATTAATACAATGAAGTTACAAATAAGATGAATCAATCACATATGTAAATAATTTACAAATTGTTCTTTTTGGTCAACATTTGCAATGCATGATGATAAAGGTTTGATTTAATAGATGAAGAGCATATTTATGGCAATAACACTTGCAATATCGTAGATTTATTAATAAGGCGCAAATATTAATTTAAAATTAATAAAATAAGCACTACACTACATTAGAAATATCACATCACAACATTCTGAAACTATGACTGAACATCTAACCATCACACATAATATTACATGATTGAAATAGCTACCCTAACAAAACATAACTATGTATTGTATTTATTTATATAGAGGTAATTATGTATCACTTTCATAATCATAACTGTCTGTGCATGCTTTATTTCAGGTCTCACAAAAGGTGTGGTGGTAGTATTAATTAATGGAAATAAGTATTTTGTTGTTTTCCTTGTACATTTTTCTATTAATTTGTTTGTTTCGCATTTTCCATACAGGACTCGGAAAATTACCTAATTTTTTATAAAAATAAGGATAAATACTTATACATGAGCATGCGATCACTTTTACAGTATCCTTGACGAAAAAAATGCTTATTTACTATCAGGCGGACCCACATTATAATTTTATTTTTTATTTAAAAAAATATTTTGTTTTATTGAGAGAAAACTAATAATAATCAGTAGGTGCTAGTATTTGATTTTTGTTTAACTGACTGGCTACTACTTAGATTAATTAATTCGTGCAGTTAATTAATTCACTTTCTGAAATTTCATGACGCTAAACACGCTATCTCTATTTTTTTTTAATTTTGCCGCAAGCGTGACACTGTCATTTTTGATATTATAACAAGTTTTTTTTTATTATTCGAAATGGGTTTGCTCTTGACTCTAGACACTAGGTCAGGAATGACCGTGACAGAGTCGACGATGGAGCGAGCAAACTCAAAAGATGCCTGTTAAGGCACTGGCATTCTCACGCACCGACGGAACACAGCAAGCTGTTTGGCGCCGGACTCCGCTCCGGTGAGAGGGTGGTAGCGAGCCAGGCGGCCCCTTGCGGAGCCTACCACCGCTTTGAAGGGATCATTCGACTTATTATCAGGCAAGCCTGTGTTGCCGTTGCCCGGGGTGGACCACTAGGAGGTAGATCCCATCCCACCCCAAAAGAATAAAAATCTATCTATCTAGAATAGCACATCAAAAACTTTGTTGGGATAAATTAATCTCTGAATTTTAACTTATGAAATATCATAATTATTACACATTACACAATCATAAATAAATACGCGACTGTATTTGAATATTACATCACCACAAACAAGGAAACAAAATTAATTACTACTTGGCACGACAAGAATCTCTTAGCTAAACTACCACCTAAATTACTGCCAACTGTTTATCTGAAGAGCTTGATTAAATCAGACTGTCGCATCTGAAAACTCCTCTTTGATGCTTCGTTTAGAATACCCCTAATTAAATTAAACTAGATAAACACTATTGTCACTCAAGACACGCGCGTTTGTTTGATTTTTAGAAAAGGACAAAAAGTTTGTAATTTAATATTATTATTATTGTAAATACAACATGTTCTTTTAAATATCATAGATAAAAAAAAATAAGTAGTACCACAGATCTTGTTAATCACCTTAAATTTAGTAAATTGTTCTTTGGCTTACTAAGGTCAGATCCCAATCCATAAAGCATAACCTATATAGAAATATAATACTAATTGTATGAGAACGCACACAAACACCATATTCACCACACCAATATTCAACAGGTTGCCACCTATTATAGCGATTAAGCTTATAATTTTCTACGACCTACACACATCGAACGTTCGTTAATAAATATGTTGGAACTCTACAACATCTTTAGCAATTTAGATGATTCATGGATCAGGTACTAATATAATTGGAGTAATCGAATTATTACACACGATCCTATAAATATGTAGTCAACAATTTTTAATACGTGTGTATGCAAGAAACTAAAAAAGAAGAAGAAGAAGAAGAAAGATTTTGAACAACACTTTTGACTACTTTTGATATAAGTACTTAGAGCAAGTATTTCACCAGGAAGGGAAAACACTTTTTTTTTTATTTTTATTTGGGATAACAACAGCCATTAAGAGGCTACCCTGAGCCAAGTGGCGGCCTCATCAGTCAAAAAATCATAATCCACTGAAAACACAATCAATCGAAAATCCGGTACGGTGAATTGAAGTTAAAGCAAAGAAGATAATTTAGAACATCATAAACTTATGATTCAGTGTTTACAGCAGTTACAGATAGCAAAAGTGCTAAAAGTGGCCGTTTTTCGCAAATTTTCTTTCTGTTACTACCAGGAACTATGAATTTCAAGTTTATGATGTTCTAAATTATCTTCTTTGCTTTAACTTCAATTCGCCGTACCGGATTTTCGATTGATTGTGTTTTCAGTGGATTATGATTTTTTGACTGATGAGGCCGCCACTTGGCTCATGGTAGCCTCTAAGGCCAATAACAGCTATCCACTTATTACAAGAGAGAAATAATAACATTATATAAGGACGGATACACATAGAAGGACGCGTATAATACTCAGTTATAGAAATATGAGCATGTAGGTGTGTTTGTGTGTGTGTGTGTGTATTGTGAGAGCTGACAAATAGTAAATATACATACATAAAATCACGCCTTTTTCTTTACTTTTTTTTCACGGTCAGGGGTTTGTGAGTGATAACAATTTATGTGTCATGGATGAACCTGTATATGTATGGACTTGACAGGTAGATGATGAGGCCAGTTTAATGCCAGTCAACAGGTGACATGATAGCCAACACTGACTTGAGAACTAATTAAGACTGCGATGATGACTCATTTCTCATTTAATGTAATGTAATACATTACTTATACGAATAGCTAGAGCTACTGCAACTCTGCAGTGTATATCGAGATCATCCCGCCTAATTGAGCGGTAGCATTGTCTGATGTTCAGCAATTTTCCACTTGAAGCTAGCTTCAATTACTAGTTCGTTTCGTGATATAATAGTCCCTCTTTTTCCTCTCTACTCTGCATAGAAACAAGCATTTTGTCGATGCATTTTAGAAAACCGGTGATGATGTTACAAAGAAAATAAGTAAAAATTTCGATGACTAGCTTTTTTCGTAGAAAGCTAACTGTCCAAAATTTTACACTTTCCTCTTTTTTTTATGTTATACAGTGGCAACAAAGCATACGGCTCACCTGATGGAAAGCAGTACCGTAGCCTATAACACCTATTACTATCCCACTAGATCCTAGCACTGAGCTAATGTATGGAGCAGACATCATCCAAGCACTTTATGTCCTATTTTTATATGTGTGCATGCACTTATATTCATACTAGTGGTCTAACTCGATTTTTTAATAAAAAAGAGTTAAAAAGTTCCTTGCCCTTCAGACCGAAACACAGAAGTGCGAACACTTCTGCTTGGCGGCAGAACTTAAGCAAGAGGGTGGTACTCCCCAGACGGGCTTTGCATAAAACCCTACCACCTTCAACCTTCTGAACCTCGTGTTTCAGAACTTCAATATCAGATGCTGCAGTAGTTTCAGATATTATTTTATACAAAGTCTGTACTTTAGAAACTCGGTGACGCATATGTTTAATGTTTATATTCAGGATTTCAACACTTGAAAGAGTTTTGAGTACATTTAGACTTTATGAGTTTACGTTAAACATTCTTGTACAAAATCTATCCAACCAAACATAACTAACCGAGAGAACTAAAGGCAAGGTTTAGGAATATATTTCATAAAATAGAGCACATGTTTTATTATAATTTCCGCTCCAATTGGAAAAGAAAAGTTTTCCCGTCCATAAACATTTGCCTTATTGATACACTAAACTAAAATGACTGCTACAAACCAAAATATCAACTTTGTCGTCTCGATTTATGATAGGTAAGCACTAAGTTTGGTCCAGACATCCTCGATATCAGACATTGTCGGGCACCGGGGACTCCCTGTCTACCGTCTAGACCTCTAGACTCTAGACTATGCGACAGCTAACGACCCTATCTGCTCTTGTTTTTTTTGGATAAACACGTGGTTGCTAAGGTCAAAATAAAAACATATAAATTGTATGTGTATTGTAAATTGTATATTTACGTGTTAACAAACATTTTCGCGAAATTCCACAACAGCTGTAAAAATAAGCATCTATAAAATTAAAATACAGATTCTAGATAGACAGCTGTAAACAGAATCTGCGGAGACTGAAATAGATTTGTTTCATCAAAGCTCCCATTCAAATAGAACTGTGCATAAGCATAGTTATACAGATAGAAAATAATTATAGCCTTTTGATCAACTACAGAAATAGAAATACAACCAAACATTAAATTCTTAAAGCTAAAAAAGGAAGTATCTGCTAAAAAGTGGAATAGCTTATGGATCACACTCAAACGAATAGCAGTAAAGAAGATCACAAACCACCGAATAAACAGTAAATCATCCATGTAAACGATATCATGTTCTTCCATTTGGCAACCAATCAATATATGTTTACCATGTGCTAGTATTTGAAACCAATGTGTTTGTATAAAATAAATAGGATAAAGCTATTCATATAATATACTACTTGCACTTGAACTTTGTCTAATAATTATGATGTACCTATTGTATTTAGTTATACTAGCACTACGCAGCCTTTCCCAGCCACAAGGAACTAATAACTAGCTTTTTATCTGGGGTAAGATTAGTTATGTGTCGTATTTTTGTTTTCATTAAAATCAGAACAGTTTAACAACATTTACATTATAGTAATGCTCTCCTTCATTTAATTACGTATGCGTAGATCAAACAGAGGCCTTCGACTAACTGGCTCAAGGCGTGCTATCCTATTAGTGTAAAAGCTTCTGTATTTTACAGTACTACATACGTTAATTACCCCTTTTTGACATCGATTTGCCAACACGAACACAGTCATTGGTGGTAGAACCACACCTTTGCAAGTATGGTGTACCACAAGGGAGCACTTTCGGTCATGGCTAATTAAAAATAGTCGTCAACGGTCCGCACTAAAACTTTAGTGCATCCAGACATGCATTTTAAGTTTGGGTGCATTCTATACCGCGACATCGTCTGACTCATTACAATTACTGTTTTTGTCACTATTAGTTATTTCTTTTCTCATGGGGATACATGTTACCAATTACACAAGACATATTTATGTGATTGATAGTAGCGGTAGCCGTAGTGTCAAATGACCAACAAGAAGTCAAAATAATCTAAACGAAATATTAACTGTTGTATGTTTACATTGTAAGTCGTTATCATGTTTTGATCTTATCTTGCTCACGAATTCAAAACTAAAGTCGGATTTTTAATTCAATGCAGCAAACTGACGTTTGGTGGGTTGCCGCTTTTTTGGGAAAAATAAATAGTGATGTGCTTAAAAGATATAACTCAATCACTCATCTAGTGACATGTTCATATAATATCAAAGTGATAATTTTAAGCTTATTATGATTTTATGTGACTTGACCGTTGACTTGGACTGGATGTGTCAACAAACAAGTAAATGTGCTTACGGAATGTTCAACCCATAAAAAAACTACCACGAGCCGCCTCTGGTCTCTGTGTAGCGTCACTCAAGGGACTAGCCATTTTTTATATATCTACCTCTCTCCTCAAGAAATAAACTTAGACAATAACTTCATACATCAAAAATGGCGGCTCGATATCGGCGAGCCAGTGTGAAGAGGCTCAATGAACCAACTCATTGAACTTTAAATTGAACTGGAGTACGTCACTTTGGTTTTCGAGTTGGCAACATTATTTACATTGCAGCTGTCAGTTTGCTGCATTGAATTAAAAATCCAACTTTAACTTCAAAATTCGCACACATATTACAATACAAACAAACATTCATAACGGTTATGCGAATCGATAGAATTCTCCATGGGTTTCCTGCACACATACAACTGATATCAATATGTTTTATACCTACATACTCGTACATATGTGAGTTAGCAATAGGGTGGTTTGGTTGTTATCAAACTTTGCCTTCAGTCTGTGGTGTCATTTAAAGCTGGATAGACTTTTATTGTATTTATGATTGTTTTTATTTTATTCAGTTTTTTTATTTGTTTTGTGATGTTGGTGTGATAAACCCAAGTGAAAAGTATAGTAGTAGTTCTATTGATTCATTTTTATTTTATATTTTGAATTTTATCGATCTGTTTCTTGGTCTAGTCTAAAATTAATTCTTTTACTTGCTTTTAAAAAGTTTTATAATAATTAAAAATATAGTTATACTATTAAAAAAGCTTTTCCTTCGATGGCCAAGGCCATTGAACAGAGTATTATTTGTACAAAATAAATTCAACACGATATTTATTATTATCACAATATTTAAATTGCTAACAGGATAATAATGTGAAAGCTGTTACTATTTCTAGCTCCAGCATTTAGGAAAATGTCGTAACAATATGATTATGAATTTAAATTCACGTTCAGTACACTGAGCAATTCTACTAATTATTACTTAAAATAAATTCAAGTTATTGATAAGTACTTTATGCCATTAGATTCATTGGTTCGCAAACTATTATGTACTGTCCCCTCAAAAGTATTTATAGTATCGCGACATGAAATCGATACTTTTAACCTGTAATTATTTCTGGCCTTGTCCTTACTTTCAGCGTCTTGTAACGTATTGGCACTGATTAGTATCTATTGCCTCGTCAATTGGTGCTTTATAACCTGCCCAAATAATTAAGACCGCAATGTATGCTATCTGCTCGTAATGCATATGCATTAGGACTATAAGTTGATGAATATTTTTAAAAGCTGTAAGTACCGTTTGCTAATGACCTCCTCTAGAGTCAAAAAGCAAGCCAGTTGAAAATAATGTAAATAAAAAAGAAAGTTAGAACTAATCACCTGAACAATAAATGTTTTAAAATCATAGAATGTCTACTCATAGACCTTGAACCAGATCGACACGGAAAACCTCATTAGTTCTTTTTTAAACAAAGCATAAAGAAAATTTGATCAGTTGCATACGGAATTTACTAGGAAAATGTCTAACAAAGAAATACAAGAAGAAATATTTAATCAGTGGAGAAAAGAAGAAGTGGGGTATCTAAAAACATTTTACACAAATACCAGTGTAACAAAATCTGCAGATGTGTGGAGGAAAAAATCTGTGACCATCGTTTCACCGAAATCTGGAAAAATAACTAGAAGTAACAATAAAGAAAATGCGTTTCAAGAACAGAATGAGAAAGGAAGAGATGGGTTCTTTTCGAGACTACTACAAGACTTTAAGAAAAAGAAAGTTGCTGATTTTACATATCAACCATCTGATGTTAGAAGAAACAGCGCGTATAAACCATTTTGGGCAACAAAAGTTGCAAAACCTCAAGAAGCAACCACCGTAGAAAGTGAAGCAACAAAAAAAGATGTAACGTTTGTTGAAAATAGACAAATTACCAACAAAAATTTAGTTTTTCAAAAAGAAGCTATCAGTTCGCCCAAAGTGACACTACATACGCCAAAAGTGTCTTTAGCTCCTAAAATTAAAGTTTCTTCGCCAAAGAGTCCGGTGAAAAAGTTATCTTCGGTAGACCACCATAAAGAACATAACCTGAAGCTGCCCTCGAACTATCAGGGAAGCAAAATGTTCATGCCTACTGGGGAACGATTGTATTGGGTGTGTTTCTTAATTTTTTTACTTCTAAACTGTTAGGAACTTGTTAGGGAAGCTATAGCTGTTAGGTATATTTTTAATCTGCGTCAATGTTACAACTTTCTGTAAATAAATACACCTGGCTCTTTTTGTTTGATAGTAAATTTCTGTTTACACATAAACATTATTCATCTAAATAATTTTTATGACATTACAAAAGTAAGTTATTCTAACGGCACTGCATGGATTTTCTTTTATTTTATTGTCTTTTTTTATTATTATTAACAATTATATATTACATAATTTATTACTCTATCTATCACTCTAGCCTCTATGCATGAATTTCAGTTACTTGTTTGTACTGTACCCTATTTTCTACTATTATCTTTTTATAATTTCCCTTTACATTGGTACAATTTTTATACTAAAATAAATATTTAATTGCATTTATCGAACCTTGACCCAATACTTAGGTCAGTTTCATTATCACCAAATTAACCGAGATCCTTTAATGGTTCTGAGAATTATCATTTATTTTTGAATTTTTTGATCAATTTATGAATAGACTATCACCATCTATAATGATACTAAATAAATGAAAATTGTATAGTTTTGACCAACAAATTTTTAAAGCCAGGCCTTGTCCATTACAAAATTACCACATCGATCACGCAATTTGTATGGAGGAGCCAAAAATGCATTTATGGGAAGAATGTCTGTGTAAAAATTATTCAGTTTCGTTAACTGACCAGCCTCTTTCAGTTTTCAAACGCCCTTACACCCAATATTCTTATAATAAGTTGATCAAAAACTATATTGCAACCCTTTCCCTCAGCTCGGCGAAACCCGCTCATCCTTCGCTCCGGCAACCTACCAAGACTTCAAGGACATAAGGGCTCGTTGCGTCGCTGACGGAGTATTGTTTGAAGACCCTGAGTTCCCAGCTGTAGACCGCAGTTTGTATTACAAGGAGAGATTGGACCGTCCTATCACATGGCTCCGTCCACACGTAAGTCTTTTTAAATGTACCAGGAATATAAAGGTAGTGATTGAGTATCGTCGATGGCGTAGTATTCGAATAACCTGAGTTATATTCTATGTTTTTTCATCTCTCCCAGTCCAGCACGGAAGACTTTTTAAATTGCCAATATTTAGCGACGATGGCAACTCCAACAGCTGCCTGTATTGTCACTCGCCTGTCTGGAAATAAGACTTTTACATTACCGACATAACATTATTTTATCAACTGACTCAAATGTAGAATGGACTCTTCAAAACATATTTCATGCATTTCAGGAGATATGTCAAGACCCCCAACTATTCGTCGAAGGCTACAGTCGTTTCGACGTGCAACAGGGCGAGTTAGGAGACTGTTGGCTGCTGGCCGCTGTAGCCAACCTTACCTTACACAGAAAGTGAGTATTCTTCTCTTCTATATAAGAGCCTCAACTATTCGTCGAAGGTTACAGTCGTTTCGACGTGCAACAGGGCGAGTTAGGAGACTGTTGGCTGCTGGCCGCTGTAGCCAACCTTACCTTACACAGAAAGTGAGTATTCTTCTCTTCTATATAAGAGCCTCAACTATTCGTCGAAGGTTACAGTCGTTTCGACGTGCAACAGGGCGAGTTAGGAGACTGTTGGCTGCTGGCCGCTGTAGCCAACCTTACCTTACACAGAAAGTGAGTATTCTTCTCTTCTATATAAGAGCCTCAACTATTCGTCGAAGGCTACAGTCGTTTCGACGTGCAACAGGGCGAGTTAGGAGACTGTTGGCTGCTGGCTGCTGTAGCCAACCTTACCTTACACAGAAAGTGAGTATTCTTCTCTTCTATATAAGAGCCTCAACTATTCGTCGAAGGCTACAGTCGTTTCGACGTGCAACAGGGCGAGTTAGGTTAGGTTAGGTTAGGAGCATACCCGGGTCATATTATGGTAAGCAATCACCGCCGTCCATGGACATCTTAACAGCCGGGGGGTTAAAATGCAATGCCGGCCTTTGGTGAACCTTCAGATTCGTTTCATGTTGTAAATACCTTCTGCTGCGTAGGCTGTTGACTCGAAAGACTTGATAAACCCCTGCAATGCTAGAAATTTTAACCTACCCTCAGCAATGTCCTAACAGTTTTAACCTCATACTTAAAACATTAAAGATAACAATAACAATAAAAATATGATTATCATTCATTTCAGTCCCACCTCAATGACATAATATTATGGACGCATAATATACTGCAAATGTATGACTACATACAGTTGATAACATATGGCATTGACACATCCTTCATAATATTGTGTGCGGAAGGAAACTCATACATACAAACAGATACCTATATTTGTTATATTACTCATGTACGTGTGCAAATCAATGTCATTATACTACTTTGTTTTGTTATCCAACATAACATATATCTATAATTTCACTTTACAATAAATCTTATCATATTTATTATAATGCCATTGTTTAGTTATATGTGGTTATATGTATTTTATTATTAAATATAGTAAAATATTATCTGCAACAGTTTGTGTACTGTATCGTTACTTACACACAGCTCTACCTATCCCGTAAGGGATGTAGGTGTGATTTTGTTAATATTTGTTCAATTTTCGGTAGCTTTTACTTTTACAATTTAAAATTTCTGTCGTGCATCAAACAAAAACAAATATACATAATGATAAAATACAAAAAATAAACAATAGTAAATACAATACAGGCGGCCTTATTGCTTGGGTAGCAATTTATTCCAGGCAACCTTTGGGTATAACATTTATTTTAATGTTTTATTTTAATAATGTTTTCAGATTGTTCTTCCAAGTGGTGCCGGATGACCAGAGCTTCGATGAAGAGTATGCTGGTGTCTTCCACTTCCGGTAAGATCAATGATTCTAGTCTAGATATACCAGATTTGTCAGTTTGGTATTCAATTTGATTTGATTTGGACCGGTAGGAAACAGTTCCTAAAGCCTGCTACACACAGTGCCGTGCGCGGCTTAAAGGTACTTAGCGCTTGGAGTTAAGGCTGAGTTTCGTGCGGACAGCTCGTTTCTGCGGCTTGTGCTTGTGTAGCAGGCTTATACAATAAAGAGTCGACACGAAGAAATCAAGAAATACTGACTTGTTTTGACATGTTTTGACTGAATAATATTAATCTTCCATGCTGGACTGGGAGTGATAGAAAAACATAGAATGTGCCAGCTGCATCTCCTCCCGTGCATGCTGTTAAAATCAGCTAAGGGAATCGAGGGTTTCAGTGTATTGCAATTTAGGCGATGGGCTGACAACCCGTCACTATAGCAATATACAAAATCATCATCTGTATTAACCCTCAAAACTTGTCAGACGTGGCAGAACGACCTATGTTTAGGTCGTTTTTGCTCTGCCTACCCCATTAGGGATAAAGGCGTGATTTTATGTATGTATGTATGTAATATTTCCTACTCGTTTGATACATGTTTCTATATCACATTTCAGGTTCTGGCAGTACGGTCGATGGGTGGACGTGGTGATAGACGACCGTCTACCAACCTACCGCGGGAAGCTGGTGTTCCTTCACTCCTCGGAGACCAACGAGTTTTGGAGCGCTCTACTAGAGAAAGCTTATGCCAAGTAGGTGTTTTTTTTAAACCAAGACTTTTTTTATTTTCAAATTCAAATTCATTTTTATTATTAAAAGAAATGTAAAAATTACAGTATAAAACCAAGGCTTCTAACACTCTTAAAAACATAGTCAAAGATTCATTTACAAAGATTAAAATATCGACAGTTAAAATACTATAGGTATCTACATAACATATGCTGAAATATATAACAATTGATTTAGAATAAATTTAGAATATAGGGTTTTTCATGTTCGATTGGGAGCAATAATAACAAAGATTGTGCCTTGTTCTAAGTGTGCTGTAAAGTACTAAAAAGTCTGTTTTGTTGTATTGTAAACTAGTTTTTATAGCCATAATACAGGGTGTAAAAAAAAGTACTATGTTCCTTTAAACCACATGTTCTACTGATGATACCAAACAACTTCCCTTTAGCACAAAATTTTTAGCTCGAAATAAAATTTTGCCTTGTCCATACAAAACTGCAGGTCCCGGAGAGCATCTTTGTATGGGCAAATGGCAAAATTTTTTTCGAGCTAAAATTTTTCTTCTTTGGGAAAGTTGTTTGGTATCATCAGTAGAACATGTGGTTTAAAGGAACGCAGTACTTTTTTTTACACCCTGTATATTGGGATATCAGACTGTTTGAACAAGTAGACGTATGGGGTAAGTCCGTTTTTTCAAAAGCGTTTATGTTTGAAATATCACTACTTCTTTCTAAATACCTACTTATTGACTCGATTGTAACATAAATAGGGTTTATCACGGGCAGACTCTAAAAACTTACTAAGCCAGACTGAAAGCGCTTTTCACAAAGTTATGTGAAAAGTACTCAAAAACTACTCAACCGATCATCATGAAACTTGGCACACATATAGGCTAGATCCTAGAATAGGTAATAGGCTACTTTTTATAAAATTAAATAAAACATACACCGCGCTTGCGCTGCTCTAGCAGCCCGCGCACTTCTTACCCGCTGGTTTTATAATATTTCCAACATGTTTATCTTCCATGCTGGACTGGGAGCGATAGAAAAACATAGAATGCGCCAGCTGCATCTCTCTATAAAAACCAGCTAAGGGATTCGAGGGTTTAAGTGTATTGCAATTTATAGGCGATGGGCTGACAACCTGTCACTATAGCAATATACAGATTCTACAGATCTATCTTACACAACCCTCAAAACTTGTCAGACGTGGCGGAACGACTTTTGTTTGGGTCGCTTTTGCTATGCCTACCCCTCTAGGGATAAAGGCGTGATTTGTGTATGTATGTATGTTTATATTGATATTTCTACCTACCGAGTCATATTCATATTGCTTCCATGCTGGACTGGGAGCGATGGAAAAACATAGAATGTGTCAGCTGCATCTCCTCCCGGGCATGCTGTAAAAACCAGCTAAGGGATACGAGGGTTTCAATTATTGCAATTTAGGCGATGGGCTGACAACCCGTCACTAAAGCAATACACTACCTACATAATCATCTGTAATTAATAGCCCTCAAAACTTGTCAGACGTGGCGGGACGACCTTATTTAGGTCGTTTTCGCTCTGCCTACCCCATTTGGGATAAAGGCGTGATTTTATGTATGTATGTATGTATGAGTCATATTCTACTTATGTATCTCAGGCTCCACGGCTCCTACGAAGCCTTAAAAGGTGGTTCAACATGCGAAGCCATGGAGGACTTCACGGGCGGAGTGACGGAGATGTACGACATAGCGGAGTTGCCGCACAACTTCTACAATATACTGCTCAAGGCTTACGAGAGGAACTCGCTCATGGGCTGCAGTATCGAGGTAATAAATAAAAAAATTCTGATACGAGCTCAATCTCGCTGTCAGTCTCAAGTGCTGATCATAAATACGTGTCTAAGTATATTTTCTAAAACATAAGAAACAAGAAATTTAAAATTTCATTTTTTTTTTAATTAATAACCCGCTCTAACCAATTGAGCTACTGGGGATCGCATACTGAGCGGCGAAATTAGTGACTTGTTTAATATATCTGTGTCTTATTTATGGCATCATGTTGTGGGGAGATGCCGCACTTAAACAAATAAATAATTTTATATTTTGTGTTGTTCCCAGCCGGACCCACACATCCTGGAAGCCGAAACCCCGGTGGGCCTCATCCGAGGTCACGCATACTCCATCACGCGCGTCAAATACGTTGACATAGGTTAGTATTGGTAGTTAGTGCTTCGGAGGGCACGTTAAATATTAGACCGCAGCACTCGAGCGACATGGTGCGGCAACTTCACTTGATTATCAGTATTGACCATGAAATGTTCGAGAATTTAATTACGATATGGCCTCGACATAATAATAGCTCGGCTTTATTTGATTACTTTCTTCATTTGAGAAGTAATCACCAAAAAAACATACGAATAAACGTACATATGAAATTGAGTCGACAGATGTATGGTAGAAGGTTGTTCTAAACGGAGAACATACCGTTAGCGCGTTTCAGAAACCTACTAGCGACATCTAGTGACAACTTTTGACAACTGCCTCCGTGGTCTAGTGGTCTGAGCTATGGGCTCCCGATCCGGGGGTTCTGGGTTTGATTCCCAGGGGGAGAACTGAAACTTGATTTTTATCACTTTGTGTGATTTACCTTAGATTGGTTAGGACAACTCAGGCTGAGTCTGGAAGAAAAAAGATTTCGATCTTCGGGCACGTTAGGCCGTCTTCGATCCCGTTCGCTGTCTTTGATCGTGGTCTTTACACAAACTATATCAGAGGCCTATTAGCTGTGCTATTAGGCGGTTTAAAAACTTTGACAATCACGTCTTTATCCCTTATGGGGTAGGGAGAGCATGAACGCCTAGTAAAGCGTATCGCTATCATAATGATAGTGACGGCTTGTCAGCCCATCTCCTAACCTAAATCACGATACACAATATGCCCAGGAGGAGAAGCAGCTGGCACATTCTATGTTTTTCTATCATTCAGTCCAGCACGGAAGTATAGCAACACCCTAAAATTTGGCCAGCAATTTTTTTCACACCCTATATTCAAAACGATGTGCTTTGATTGTAGAGACGCCCGGGCGCCAGGGGAAGATCCCCTTACTGCGTATGCGCAACCCGTGGGGGAATGAAGCCGAGTGGAACGGGCCATGGAGTGACAAGTAAGTGAAAACACATTTAAAAAAAAGGCTATAGGTATTTTAAATGGGTCGTATAGTGCCTCAAATTTTAGTTTCAATTCACCATTCAAACAACTATAACCTTAAAAACAGCTACATCTCAAAAACTGGTAAATTTTTAGGGTGTGTCCGTCTGTATGCCGCACCCTTGTGAAAACTTCAGTTTTTCATCTATGAATATGAAATTTTGTTTAAAGATAGATTATAATTAATGACGCAAACCTAGAAATATTAAAAAAAATTCAAAAATATTATTTTTGGACAAGTAAGACCCATACAAGTTAAAGGGGGGCAAAAAGTTTTTTTTTAGTATATTGAGTGGGGTATCGTTAGAAAGGTCTTTTTAAATAAAATTGAGGTTTCTTTGAAAATAAGTCTCTGAAAAATTTCTGTCTCAAAGTTGCAGTATTTGTCACAAATTAAATCCAGTCATATCTTCAAAACTATAAATGCAAAAAATATTTTAAAAAAAAACCGGATATAGCTCTTTAGTTGTAGTTGTAATGAAAACTATAACGAAAAGTGTAGCTTTTATAGTTTACGAAATATTTAGAAAAAACCGTTAAAGGTGAAATGATCCTTATATAGCTTTTGTATGAGCTTGAAATCAAATTTTGAAGATAATTATGTTGTTATAAGTAAACATATAAGGCTACGGAACCCTTCATAAGGGCGTGTCTGACACGCTCTTGGCCAATTTTTTTGATGAATAAAAATTGTCGTCAAGATAATTTGATTAAAACATGTACCTAAATCGTTCGTTTCCAGATCCCCCGAGTGGCGCTACATCCCACAGTCAGAGAAAGACGAGCTAGGTTTGACATTCGATGACGACGGAGAGTTCTGGATGTCTTTCAAAGATTTCGTCACGCACTTCTCCAGGTAAGATATTACATACATACATAAAATCACGCCTTTATCCCTAATGGGGTAGGCAGAGCAAAAACGACCTAAACATAGGTCGTTCTGCCACGTCTGACAAGTTTTGAGCGTTAATACAGATGATGATTATGTATATTGCTATAGTGACAGGTTGTCAGTCCATCGCCTAAATTGCAATACACTGAAACCCTCGATTCCCTTAGCTGATTTTTACAGCATGAACGGGAGGAGATGCAGCTGGCACATTCTACGTTTTACTATCACTCCCAGTCCAGCATGGAAGCAATATGATAATATATAATAATAATATGATAATTTCACATTTTACTGCATATTTCAGAGTGGAGATCTGCAACTTGAACCCGGATTCTCTGGACCCTGAGGAATGTCCCGAAGGATGCACCAAGAAGTGGGAGATGTCTGTGTTCGAAGGGGAGTGGGTGAGGGGTAAGTCTCAAGAAAATTAAGGGTCTATGTGCTCGCGGCAACTGTCCCTTTCAAACCAATGACAGAATGCGCGCTCTGTCCTTTTCTAGAATGGGGCTGTTTCAAGCCGATTTCATTATATTTTTGCATATATCTCAATGTACACAAAATGTATTGAATAACAGAGTTGATTATGATATTCTTCATATAATAATAATAATTATACGGTGAATTCGATATAACATTTGCTGTTTCTAAGCTCATAGAAATGTCACAGTTGTTGAAATTCGGCATTGAGACGCCAGTTTTTCATGATATTTCTGATGATTTCCTGGTGTAATCATAGTATTTTTAGGTTATATCTATGAATCTAGTTGTTCTCCATATTTTAGAGAAGCTAACCATATATAGATTTATTGAAAATTCAACTATTAACTATCATAACAAAGTGAAATGCCGGACCGTGTTTAGCCCGATTTAGAGTACTTCCCTCCTTAAGTCACACAGGTTTCCCCAAGGAACACATTATGTGGAAATAGGAACTAGGAACATAAATACGCTATTTGACTACTAGTCAAATCAGCAACTTTTTATGAAATATCAAAAATGATTTTTTGTATTAAAATAAGCAGTGCCATCTATTGACATTAGCGAAATATTGTGTAAACATGATGTGTATTTTAATTCAGATGTTTTAAACAGCATTTCTCAATGTGTATTTCTACTTTAAAAATCTTAAAAGATAATTTGGTTCAAGTTGTTATTGAATTTATTTAATTTCATGACCTATATTAACAACAGACTCTTCGAGCAATATGCCAGCGCCATCTAGGTTTGCTCACATTTTGACCTTTTTATCGAGTATCGAGGTACGCTCTCTAGTATGGCGGTTAGCAGTCCTCTAGAGTAGTTAGTCCATGTTTAATACTTACATAATGTCACCATTTATACAGAATATGGTTTTTATATTTTCAGGCGTGACTGCGGGCGGTTGCAGGAACTATTTGGAAACGTTCTGGCGCAACCCGCAGTATCAAGTCACTCTTACTGATGTTGACGAAGATGATGAAGAAAATAAGTGTACTGTGAGTTGATTACTAATACCAACTAATGTATGTTTGTTTGTGTGTAAATAATACATACATAAATCACGCCTTTATCCCTAATGGGGTAGGCATGTCATTGATATTGACATTGACAGATTACTGACCAATCACAGGAAAAAGGAACACTCAACAGTGGCGCCATTTAGTTCTCAGTTTTTAACCCCATTACATTGTCATTTTGAACGGGATTATTACCGCGATTATATTCATTGATACCTCGATATTTCAGAGCAGTTTCATGCTCCATGGCCACGAGTAGAATAGTAGTGGAGCATTATGGAGTTTAAATTAGTTCGTGGTGTGTGCAATCGTTCCAAAATAAATAATAAACAATAAGGGTAAATACGCACTGCGTTTATTTGTATGAAGGTGCACGCACTTGCGGAAAATATTCGCGCGAGATTACATACGGGGTGTAAGGGACAGCGTCCCGCAAACTGATAGGGGTTGCTCAGTCAACGATACTGAACAACTATCACCAGGATTTTTTTTTCAGGAAATGAAAAAAAAAATTGCTTTTCCATACAAATTGTCTGATCAATGTGGTCATTTTGTATGAAAAAGCAAATTTTTATTTTCATTTCCTGAAAAATATTCCTGGTGGTTGTTGTTCAGTATCGTTGCCTGACCAACCTCTATCAGTTTGCGGGACGCTGTCCCTTACACCCGTTATACAAATGCGCGAATATTTACGCACCAGCGGTATTTTTCGCGCGGGAAAAAGCGCTGTGCGTGCTTACCCTTTCACTTAGAAGGCAATAATAAACAATATCGCGGTAGAAACTCGTGTACTTGCAACCATTGTCATCAATCGTGGGTTAGGATTTCTCACGCGTTTTTTTTTTTGCATTTATACAGGGTACATTTATACAAAAAAAAATTGCCTTGTCCATACAAAACTGAAAATCGCGGAAAGCATCTTTGTATGGAAAAGGAAATATTTTTTTTCGAGCTAAAATTTTTTTAAAGCCGTGAAGAGGTAGCAAAAGACCCCTTTAATCGTCCCTTTCAATTTGGCAAACGATGCACCAAACACCCTGTATTTTAGTTTCCTTTGCTTAACATGTGTATTTATTTAATTTTCCAGATAATCGTAGCTCTAATGCAGAAGAACCGTCGCTCGCAGCGCCACCAGGGACTCGAATGTCTGACCATTGGGTTTGCAATCTACCGCATCCCGGACTACGGGCACGTGCCCAAACCTTTGGATGTTAACTTCTTCAAGTATAACGCTTCTGTGGGGCGCTCTCAAGCGTTCATCAACTTGAGGGAAGTCAGTGCTAGGTGAGTTTTTAAAGTTGTTCAGTTTTGAGAAAAGTTGTTTAGTCTGAGAAAGGTTGTTCAATTTGAGAAAAGTTGTTCAGTCTGAGAAAGGTTGTTTAATTTGAGAAAAGTTGTTGAGTCTGAGAAAAGTTGTTCAGCTTGTGAAAAGTTGTTCAGTTTGAGAAAAGTTGTCCGGTTTGAGATTGAGAAAGTCATTCAGTTGTATGAAAGTTGTTCAATTTGATGAAAGTTGTTTATATAGAAAAAAGTTGTTCATTTGATGACAGTTGTTCAGTTTGATGGAAGTTATTTAGATTAAGAAAAGTTGTTCAGTAATAAAAAAGTTGTTTAGTTTGATGAGAGTTGTTCAGATTGGGGAATTTGTTAGTTTGGGAGGAAAATTTGTTCAGCTTGAGAAAAGTTGTTCGAGAGATAATCGTATATCAGATCACACGTGCTCAAACCTTTGTCACAAAATAAATATAGTACTACATAGGTACAGAATGGCCACTCTCCGCTCCTCACCAGATCTAGTTCCCGCCATGAAACGTCATGCGCGAGGTCACGTGACGTGTGCTCTCGCGTCCTCGAGTTCAAGGCAGCGAGATTTAAAACTTGTGAACTATTGCAATGATGTGCATTAATAACTAATAAGTTGACTATGATAAGTCTGCGTGTGTTATGGTAAAATAATAGTTATACCGTGATTGTTTATTATAATTTCAGATTCAAGTTGGACCCCGGTACGTACGTGATCGTGCCCTCAACCTTCGAGCCTGATGAGGAGGGAGAGTTCCTGCTCCGAGTGTTCTCTGAGAAGACCAATAGAATGGCGTAAGTATAATATTTTTATATTTTAACTTTTAAGGGACAGCTCCCTGCAAACTAATAGGGATTGCTCAACGAAACTGAACAACTTCTACCAGAAAATTCTTTCAAGATATGAAAATGTTGGACTGGGAGCGACAAAAAAACATAGAACGTGCCAGCTGCCTCTCACACCGGGCATTCTGTAAAAACCAGCTAAGAGATTCGAGGTTTTCAGTGTATTGTTATTTAGGCGATGGGCTGACAACCTGTTACTATAGCAATATACTCATCTGTAATAAAAAAAAACCTCAAAACTTGTCGGACGTGGCGGAATGACCTTTGTTTTGGTAGTTTTTGCTCTGCCTACCCCATTAGGAATAAAGACGTGATTTTATGTATCTATGTACCTAACGCATTTTTCTTCTGGTATTTCAGTGAGAATGACGAGGACATCGGCATGGGCGACGTGGACGATAGAGTGAGTTTTATCAGTACAATTAAAGGTGTCGATTCGTACGCATACACGACTTAGAAAACGTAAACAAAACAACTAAACTAAACTAAGTCCTTACTTGTAATTTTCTGTTATGAGGCAATATACAGGGTGTAAAAAAAAGTACTGTGTTCCTTTAAACCACATGTTATACTGATGATAACAAACAACTTTCGCATTGCACAAAAATTTTAGCTCTAAATAAAATTTGGCCATATCCAATTGTCTATACAAAAGTGTAAATGAGGAAAGAGTCTTTGTATGGAAAACGCAATTTCTTTTTCGTTCTAAAATTTTTGTAAAAAAATTTACAAAAATTTATACAGGTTGTAAAAAAATACTGCGTTCCTTTATTCTACTAATGATCCTTCCATCCACAAGTCAAGCACTGAGTACTAATGATACCAAACAATAATCCGAAGTCGTTAGCGACTAATACAGGGTGTAAAAAAAAATAGCTGACCATAATTTAGGGTGTGATTCTACCCATGAAACTGAACAACTTTACCCCAGGAACATAGGTCGACATACGAAAAAAAAATAGGCTTTCCATACAAATGGTGTCAGCGGCTCGAGTCAATTTGTATGGGAGGGACATTTTTTTTTCATATTTCAAAATTTGAAACTTGTGCAGTATCATGGGTAGAAACCCTAAAATATGGTCAGCAGTTTTTTTTTTACTCCCGGTTTTTCTGGTTTAAGGGGCTACCCTGAGCCAGGTGGCGCCCTTATCAGTCGAAAAATCATTAGTCACTGAAAAAGCAATTAATCGAAAATTCGGTAAACCAGATTGAAATAAAAGCAAAGAAGTAATTTAGAACATCATAAAGTTGCAATTCATAGTTCCTGGTAGTAACAGAAGGAAAATTTGCGAAAAACTGCCACTTTTAGCACTTTTGGTATCTGTAACTGCTGTAAACACTGAATCATGAATTTATAGTGCTTAAAACAAACTTCAGTACCTATTCTTTAATCTGGTTTACCGAATTTTCGATTCATTGCGTTTTCAGTGAGTAATGATTTTTTTAACTGATGAGGGCGCTGGCGGCACCGGGGATCCACTTAATTGTATCTTTCCAAAATGTTAATTGTCTTTTAATAGTATGAATGACTTGTCTACAGGTGAAAGAGGAGCTACCAGTGAACCCGGAGCCCGCGGACCCGGTTCGTGAGTTCTTCAACCGCCTGGCCGGCACGGACGGGGAGGTGGACTGGCAGGAACTTAAGGAGATCCTCGACTACGCCATGAGGGAAGGTATGTATGATATAGGATGTCCACTAGATAAGAAAGACTATGATAAATTCGCCACAACCGCTACCCCCTCGGTAGCTCAATTCGGTATGATAACCTGTATCTAAGGTACCAATTTCTTATTTTTATCTGATAGATCGTCTAATTTGAAGAATATTTTAATTAATTATGATTTTTTAAAGCATGGCAAAAACACTAGTTCCGAGCCGAAAGGTAGCAAAACTTTTTTGTGTAAAGCAAATTCTATTCATGCTACTTTCCGGCTCGGAATATAGTGTTTTTGCCATGCCTTTAAAAATTCATAATTAATTAATTACTTGACAATTTATTTTTATTATGATGAAAATATTCTTCAAATGAGGAGCCAAACTAAAAGCTAAATACAGATGGCGCTCTGGGCGACTGTACCTTATTTCGTGTCAATGTCACATGTGTATTGCGATTCTATCAGTTTTTTTAACATAAACGATATTTTTTTCAATATAATCACTTTCTTTGTAATGCGCTGAACACATTCAACTTGCATCACTTGCATTGAAGTTTTTAATACGTAATTTTTTTTCCCACTGTCTCTCACTGTTTTCTTTATTTGTAATCTTTGGAAAACAAATGAATTCCCCTATTTTTGCAATTAAATACACTGCATTGTGGCATTTACTGATAATATTCCAAAAATATTCAATTTGTTTACAAAAGTTGGTACAATTTGACAGTTCTCAAGGTACAGTCGCCCATGCGACACCTAGCGGGAGAAAAAGGCAGTTTTCCTCCTAATTAGATGATCTATCAGATAAAAATAAAAAACTGCTACCTTAGATACAGGTTATCATACCGAATTGGCAGAGCGATGGAACGGCATTCCGAACGTTGAAGGTCCATTCCTGCCCGAGACGAATTTATTATTTCTTCCTTTAATAATTTGTGGAAGTTGTTCAAAAAATGAAAATGAAAGGTCTAAACAAGTCCCTATTTTTATGCGTTATTAGTTTTTTAGCATGACCGACTACTGATTAAAAAGACGAAAAAAAAAGAAGAGACGAACTTATGGACTTCCTATAAGTGCTTCTGTATGGTACCTCTATGGCAGGTCTTTTTAGTTCGTGGTCAGGGTATAATCAAAATAATAATAAAACATTAGGTAATTTTGGCATTTTATGGGCAAATCATATTTTTGTCTAAACTAAAAAGACCCCAAGCTTTTTATTAAAATCTTATTTTGGGTATAATAATTTTATTTTTTTATTAAAACATGCTTGGCACAAAAATTAAAACACTTATCAGCAGTGTATTGTATAATTATTATTTGCTACATTTTGTGTTAACTTCAAGCTTCAAGTCATATAATTAAAATTCCCCTACAGAAATGTTTTTTTTAATCTGTCAACTTAAAAATAAATTCTTACCAAGAGTGTACGACGTACGCAATCAAAATTCTTAACATAACAAATTATTATTAATTTTAAATATTTATACAGGGTGTTTGGTGCATCGTTTGCCAAATTGAAAGGGACGATTAAAGGGGTCTTTTGCTACCTCTTCACGTCTTTTAAAAAATTTTAGCTCGAAAAAAAAATTGCCTTGTCCATACAAAACTGAAAATCGCAAAAATCGAAAATCGTAAAATAAATTTTTTTTAAAGACGTGAAGAGGTAGCAAAAGACCCCTTTAATCGTCCCTTTCAATTTGGCAAACGATGCACCAAACACCCTGTATAATGAGTATTGTGTTTTTCAAAATGCCCATTTTAAAGCTTTCAATGTTTTATTTTATTATTATTACTCTGCTCTGTGATTTTATTATTAATACCGCTTATGTGTCAGTAAAGCTGCTTTTTGAATTTCCTTTTGCACACAAGAGAGGTTATTATGTGTAAGTATCTTTATAATAAGCTGATAGAACGTAGAACACATTTTTTTTCGAGTTTTTTTATTTCTTTTTTGTTTAACGCAGCGAGCATATATTTTTTCACCTGTCTTTTATTTAGCTAGCACATATTTTTCTTACCTTAAGACAATATATATTTTTATACCATTTTGTTACTGGGCAATTAATTTTATAATACTTACAATATTTACAAATCAGTTAGCTACTAATGTAAAAACATCACATAATTTTAAGAAATGTACATCTTAACACTACTGCAGTGTCGGGTTAAGTTATATTATAATATGCATTTTGAATACCAGAAACAAAAAAAATACTTAATATTATCTCAATAAAACCATCTAATTTGTTTTGTTGCTGGCCGTATCGAAAAACGCGTTGTTTACATTAAACATTTTACCGCGTCTTATGGTTAACGTGATCTTTTTATATAATTCTCAAAATGTAGATTGACCGATCTCATTTCATTACTGACGCGTTTGGACACAGAATACAGATCCAATTTGGTTTCAACTTAAGTCCAGTACCCCTTAACCCGTCACTGCATTCACGGTAGTGGCCCATCCTAAGCGTCCAATCACGATCATCGCAGAGCTGGCTCTACGCCACGGCGGCGCGTACGACGGGGGCGGGGGCGTGGCCGGGGGCGGGGGGGCTGTGGCTGCCCCCCCTAATGAGCAAAGCTGCCTGGAGCAACTGCTGTGTGCGTTGTGCACGCCCATCTGTAAGGAAGTCGGGATTGATCTGCAGCAAGTGGCGCAACAGAATCATCAAGAGCAAGTGCATTTGACGCAGCCGCAGCCACAGACAGGTACATATACTGGAAGAGTGTGTATATTTGAAAGTAAATTGGGGGTTTTTTTTGTTTGAATAAAATATTCTTGATGGGACCAATATTTGAGGTCAGATAGAGTGAATATTCAAAGATAGATAGATCCCTAAACAAAATATTAGAAACTAATTCTGATGATGATGAATATTGGAGATAAGATCGAGGAATACAAGAGGATATAGCGGGTGAATAAGGTGCTTAGCGGGTTAATATAAAAGGTGATAGCAGGTGAAAATATGATGTTATAGCGGGTGAATATAACAGGTTATAGTGTGTGAATATAAGAGGTTATAGCGGGTGAATATAAGAAGTTATAGAGGATGAAGACTAGAGGGCTAAATCAAGTAAATATACGATGCTAGGGAATATTTCTGAATAGATTCGAAAAACTTATTGTACCTAAAAGTGGTTGATCATTTTTGAGTGTGTTTGTTTATTTTCTTTACTAATATCTTGCAAGTTTTTTACAGGGCTCCAGACCATCGATGCATGCACTCCTCACTATAAATGATTGCACGTTTTTTTATAGAAATGGAGGCAACATTTAAAATGTCTATTTTTGTACATTTATACTTATTATCTGTAATAGCATAAGTGTTTTTATTTTCAGGTTTCAGCCAGCGTATTATTTATAAATACTTTTAGTCTTATGTAAAATAATGCTTTACTTTATTATTCGAAATTTATTATAAATTCCCTAAACTACGATAACAATTAGGTATATTGTAACCTATTTTGATAAGTAAGACAAAAAACACGATAAATTGAGTAAATTGTCCGTTTTTTAAATCTGTTAAAATAAGCATTATTTTACACACAGAACAAAACAGCTTTTTGTTTACACTAACACAATAATATAGACATTTTCAAATGTTTTGGAAATATCTATATTTTACCAGCGCTTTTTGTAAGCATGTCTCTACTACGATAAGTCTTTTTTAATACAAAAATGGGCATTTTAAAGAATACAATATTTATTAAAAAGTATTTGAGTTATTTTATTATAAGATAAGTCACCTCCATTTCAATTAAAAATAAAATATGTTTGTTTTTAGACTTTCAACTAAATATACAAATTATTAGAATCCGGAATTTCAAAATTCATAAAATAGTACTCAAAACTTCTATAGACCGTTTTAGTCTAAAGTCTGAAAACACTTATTTTACAGCGACCCCATCTTTCATCCACCAGTTTACTAACTTGAACATTTCTTTTGACAGAGCTCAAGGGGCAAGGTTTCTCCAAGGACGTGTGTCGTAGCATGATCGCGATGTTGGACAAAGACGGCTCTGGTGGACTCGGTTTTGAGGAGTTCAAGAGCCTTTGGATCGATCTGCGTAACTGGAGGGTGAGTAAAACCTACAACTACTAGCAGAAAGCTACCATATTGATAGCTTTTATGTGCATAAGTCAACTTTGACATTTATTGTAAACATTAGAGGATAGAGCAAGTGAATATTAGAAACTAGAACGGATGGATATGAGACTTTTGAGCGAGTGAATGTTAGAGATTATAGCGAGCAAATATTAGAGATTAGAGCGAGTGAATATTAGTAATTAGAGCGGATGAATATTAGACTTTTGAGCAAGTGAATATTAGAGATTAGAGCGGGTGAATATTAGACTTTTGAACGAGTGAATGTTAGAGATTATAGCGAGTGAATAGTAAAGATTAGAGCGGATGAATATTAGACTTTTGAACGAGTGAATGTTAGAGATTATAGCGAGTGAATATAGAGATTAGGGCGAGTGAATTATTGGTAAGCACGGGTGAATATTAGAGGTTAAAACGAGTGGATATGATAGATTCGAGCGAGTGAATATTGGAGGTTAAAGCGAATGAATATTAGAAGATAGAACGAGTGGATATTAGAGTTTAGAGCGAGTGAATATTATAGGTTAGAGCGAAAGAAAATTAGAGGTTAGTACTTATATTTTTTAAATATCTTTTCCCAGGCTGTGTTCCGTCTATACGACACGGAGGGGCGCGGCGCGATCCCCGCCTACAGTCTCAGAGATGCCTTGCACTCTGCTGGGTACACCGTCAACGCACACATACTCAACGTGCTCGCACACAGGTATAGTATACAACACTCGTATGATTTAAACTACTAGTTAAATCAGCAACTTTTTATGAAATGTCAAAAACGATTTTTTGTATTAAAATACAGGCTTATGACGTCACTGGCTTGTAAATATTGACTACTCAAATCAATAACATCTATATTTTTAACTTGATTATTAAATCGAAATATGCATTTGTTTTTAAATGATGAATGAGATTCACAGTATTTTAGCCATCAGTTTTAAGGTATAAACGTTTTGAATTTTTTTAGCCACCCAGTCAACATGCCTATTTTTGCTTATCGCTGCGGCCTTCGGTTCTTTTACTAATACACGCAACTGTCTGCTGTCGCCCCCATATTTTCATGCTTGCACTGTCTCTTTCCAGCCGCTTCTCTTCCATGGCATACTGTAGATAGAAATCAGTAGTGGGAGACGAGGATTTCGGTTTATTGCAATTTTGTCGAAAGGCTGGCAACGTATCTCTATAGCAATGACAATGACCCTCAAAACACTCTAGGTCGTTGACGCTGTGGCTGGGTATAACTCGTGCACTTAAAGAAACGATTTATAAATGGCCGCCGCTCGCATGCGTTCTCGCTCACTCTCTATTAGGTAGAGCGAGAACGCATGCGAGGTGGACCAATCACGAAGCGAGCGGACGCCATTTTTAAATCGTTTTTTTAAACGCACGACTTATAATGGGTATGCCCCGTAAGCCCTTAAGGGATACAGGCATGACTTTATATGCATGTAATATGTATGTATTTTCTCCATCATTTATTATGTTAACTAGCTGTGCCCGCGACTTCGTACGGCCGGTTTGAAAGAAATAAATTTTCTGCCCATATTCTTACTTAGGTAGCGTGATTATTTCTATCCTACGTTTAACTCCCGATAATTCAAAATCGGTTAAGAAACAATCAAATTCAATTTTCTGCCTACCCCCTAAGTCAGGTGGCGTGATTATTTGTATTGTCACTTTGGGTCTAGGTAACGCTCAGTCGAATAAAAAAAGTTTCATCAAAATCGGTTAAAAGACAAACAAATTACAACTTTCTGCCTACCCCCTAAGTCAGATGGCGTGATTATTTCTATCCTAAGTTTGAACCTAGGTAACACATAGTCAAATAAAAAAGTCCTATCAAAATCGGTCCAGTGGTTTACGCGTGATGTGGTAACAGACAGACAGACAAAAAAAAAAAAAAAAAAATGTTTTGGTCTTGGTGTCGTTAATAATGCCTATTGCAATTATTTTTTCACAAAAGTATTCAATGTACAGACACGACCCCTCTAGAGATTTATTATATGCATAGATGTTATGAAAAGGAAACAAAGGGAAACAAACGGCGTTGTTTGTTAATTTATTTTTCTATCCTTTTTGATAATTGCATTTACCTACAATTTCAGATACGGCGGCAGCGACGGTTACATACAGTTCGACGACTTCATAATGTGCGCCGTGCGGTTGAAGACCATGATCGGTGAGGAATTACTTCTTCTTCTTCAAACTGCCTCCGTGGTCTAGTGGTCTGAGCCAAGAGCTCACGATCCGGAGGGCCTGGGTTCGATTCCCAGGGGGGGAACACAAAGTCGATATTTGTTCATTTATCACTTTGTGAGATTTGCCCCAGTTTGGTTAGGACAATGCAGGCTGAATCCACCTGATTGTTTGGAAGAAAACGGATTCCGTGCTTCGGAGGGCACGTTAAGCCGTCGGTCCCGGTCACTGTTTCTAATAGTGGTCGTTACTGGTCGATGTTGCTCCACGTCCGTAGGAACTACCTTAAAAACCCTACACGTGACCCCGGGCGGTGCAAAGAGTGCAACAAAAAACCGGCTGCTGCACCTGTCCTCTGGACCTCGCAGCTAATATTGCCATACGATAAATAAATAAGTCGAGTCAATTAAAGTCTGCGCCCAGAAAAGTGGCATCTATCTCTTGGCATCGCTTACAAAATTAACACACAAATAGAACTCGTTGATTTGATTATTTATTGATCTATTTTAGGAATTCATGGGACTTACCTGGAGTAACTAATATTTTCGCTTCTTATTTTAAGACTAAATGCAAGATATTGTGCAAACTTGAAATCAAGGGTGTTAGCTGGTGCAAGAAACCCAAGATTTGCATGATGAGAAAAGTTTTGGATTAGTATTCTATTACCCATGAGATTAAAAGTTAGTACTTAGTTATTTGTAAGACTTTGTAGGTTTGATAGTTAGTTAAAAAAAAAAGAAATACACCTTAATTACAGGTTCGAATCCTGTAGCGCTTAGATTCTGTTTTTGTACCTAGTTCTTTTAACTAGTTCTTTTTTTTTTTTTTTTTTTTTTAATTTTCTTCCATGCTGGACTGGGAGCGATAGAAAAACATAGAATGTGCCAGCTGCATCTCCTTCCGGGCATGCTGTAAAAACCAGCTAAGGGATTTGAGGGTTTCAATATATTGTAATTTAGGCGATGGGCTGACAACCTGTCACTACAGCAATATACAGATCTATCTTAAACAACCCTTAAAACATGTCAGACGTGGCGAAACGACCTTTGTTTAGGTTGTTTACGCTCTGCCTACCCCATTAGGGATAAAGGCGTGATTATATGTGTGTATGTATGTTCTTTTAAATTGCTTATTTTATGATGTTATAAAATAAAGTAGGTATTGCATGGTGTTTAGAAAATAATGCATGTTTTAGCTACTTTAAGAAATTCTAGGTATGGATATTATTGTGTGCCTCTGAGAGAAGACTGTTTGATTTCTTGTAAATGATAAAGCGTCAACCAAACTGGAACGATGACGCTCGCACCGATAGCCCGATATGGCGAAAGCTTTGACAGCTGTCAAAATGAAAATCAAAATGGCCTCCTCTCAGCGGGCACAGAGTATAAACATTGTCTAACGCGAAGTGACCGTCTAGCGAACAACGAACCGCTGGAGAACCTCGAACGCGAGCTGGGGTACAACCCGTGAGCCACGCCCGGCGCGCAGGACACACAAGTATACAATATACCAAATGTATGCCAGTAAGCGGTTTTCACACTGAGCAGATTCTGCCGGAGCGTGATTGTGTCATCAGTGAAACCATAGACAATATCTGCTCCGGCAAATCTGCTTCCAGTGTGAGAATGGCCTTAGCGCGAAATGGGAAACGCTAGTCGAGAAATAAATGGCGCTATCTTAGAATCTACGTCTTGTGATAAATGTTACGGACTAGAAAAACTTTGACATTTTGAAATCTCTGTTATCAAGAGATGTAAACGCCATTAGAACTCAGATTTTATGGTTTCTGAATTTCGGAAAAATATCGTTTTTTTTTTATTTCTATCTCCATATTTTTAAAGGAATTTAGTGTTGCCATATTTAGTAGAGATTAAATTTATATTTTATAGCGATTCCCGTTTGGCCTATTTATTTGTATAGTTACTTGCGACAGTAGATACTTGATTTTATCTTATTTGACGCAAAAATACTTGTTATTGTATTTGGTATTATTTTTAATGTTATTTTTTATAGTGAAACTGTTCGCAGGTAACAATTTTTTAAGTATGTATTCATTGGGCTTTTCACAACTGTATTCTTTGAGACTATGATTATGAACAGTATTTTATTTTCTTATATGTTTGAAATTATTTAAAATACACCGTAAGAAGTCCAACCACGCACTAAACTAACCACGCTTTATAACATCTAACTTTCGCGCCATTTATTTCACTTTTTTTTAAAAATTCCACAGATACGTTCAAGAAGAGGTCTTCAGGCGGAGACTACGCCACGTTCTCTCTGGAAGAATGGTTGAATCGCACAGTCTACTCATAAGTGTTGCCATCTCATTGCCTTATTTACCCTATATGAGGTTTTATGCCTAATTAATTGTGTAGTATAAAGGCCTAATCCCGTTTACATTAAACGTTATAACATTGCTGTTAAAAATAATGCCATAAAGTGCCTAATTCATGTCCTAATATTCATAATTCTTACGTATTTAAAAGCTTTAATTGTCTATGTAATTCACAAATATGCAGCATCGTTGATCACTTCGCCTAATAAATAATTGATTGCACAAAAAATTCATATTATGTAAATATTGTTTTTTATTATCAAGTTCACGTTTTATGTAAGCGGGCAACACTGTATACTTATAAAATATTTTGTAAAATCAGCCAAATACTCTACTTTAACTACCAATAGCTTCCAAATACTTCTTTACAGAAATATATTGAAATAGTTAAGTTTTATTCTGCAGTATGCAAATAAATACTGAAATATTGCAGAAAATGCTAGAATTAACCGATTCTAGATTTGTATTTCGAATATAATTGTACTTTAATCATTTAAATAAAATCTTGTATTCTTATGAATTTCTTAAATCAATCTAAGTCACAAAATAACTATATCTTTTATATTATTTAATTCATTAATTATTCGAGTACGGGTATAATCATTTTTAACTTTCTTATTGGTATTTTATAAATTCTTAATGTTGTGATTTTTGTAATTATTACTTGATATTCTGTCTAGCTAGACATTTAAATGCAATATTACTAAAGTCCAAAAAATAGTACAATTTAAGATAAATCAGTATTTTCATACTCCACCGATTTTTCATTCCATTTGTTTTTTTTTTACTGTTCAGTTTATGACAACTGTATGTTTAGTTCTGTGCGATTTTAGCTATTATTTTGATGCGAAATTGAAAATCTCTTGCATTGACAATGCATTTTTGTATTTGCAGTTATTATTATTATTTATTTTACAATTTTTAATTTTGTATCCGTGAGATCTGAATAAAGTAATGTTGTCATTTATCTATTAAAAATGTGTTTTCTTTGTCAGTTGTCCTTGTCCCTGGCTTAAATGGTAATTGTTTTTTACATTATAAAATCGAGAAATTAACATAAACAAGGTCATATTTGTCGTGACAAACGTTTATTATCTCAACTTTTCAACTAATATAATATTAATTAATTAAAATAATCACGAAAACAGAAACAAATCACATTTCAAACACATCACAATGACATCGCATTATAACATAAATTTCAATTCGTCCATTTTTTTTTAAAGAGTCTTGGCGTGGAAACAAGTCCTTCAGCCGAAATCCATTACCCTTGTGGGATGTGAGCGGTGGTCTACTTACTGGTGTGCAGGGACAAATGATAGAGCTTGACAAGATCTACATTTCGGATGACAGCTGTCAAACTTAAAACTGCCATATCTAGTTTTAATTTTGACAGCTGTCATCTGAAATATAGATCTCGTCAAGAAGTAGTGACCAAAATTAAGACTTGGCTTAAAGGACTTGAATCCAAGCCATAAAATAAAATATTTAAAAAAAAAACAAAAAAACAAAAACCATTCTGACAGCTTTCACTCGAGCTATCATTAAAAATATCTAAATCACATTATAAGATTTAATAATTAAAAATAAAATACACATACATGACATCGGCAAGCTTTTACAGACCCGGCTGTACCTATCAAAAGACTAGACTGACCAATTCAGGAAACTGACGAATTAAGTAAACTGACCAGTCAAGGAAACTGACCAGTTAAAGAATTTCTTGAAACTGACGAATCCTGGAAAATGACATAAAATATTCTAAAATGTTGTGGGATGCTCTCAAATATGTACTCACGTGTGCAAAACCTCGAAGTAATCGTCAGTAGCATTCTCAAATTTCTCTGTTTGTACCTATGTATAAAATTTATGCTCCCTTTATTTTATTTTTCTTTATAGCTTTTGTACTAAAAAAATGATTCCGACTGTATTTTGTCGAAACACAAATCTGCCTAAAACAGTTTCTGCCGAATTGGAACTAAACAAAACATAAAACAAATTCTACACAACTAAACCTGTATGAAATAAGTTCATAACTAGAAAGGTAATAGGAAATCATCATCTTCGTGAGTATCAGGGTAGTCCAAATCGTCGATCCTCTCATCGCTTGCTCCAAACAATTTTGTCAGCTCTACAACACTGACGTATGTGCCACATGCGAAGAGAATCAGACCGACAAGTATGATAACCAAAGCCAGGATCAACCTGAAAAAAAGCAAGCAAACCATTTATACGGGCGTAATGGTGCCGATTCTGTTATAGACACAACTTAACTGATTTTGGTTTGATGCTGTCACTTTCTGAAATTTTATTAAAATAAAGACAGCAACACAACAGCAAATAATAAAATCCTGCCAAGTGGCGTATATTGCTTTAGTTTAGAAATGAGACGTTACCATCTAGCATGCCATTTAATGCGTGTAACGTCACTTTAACTGGATTATAATTAGGTGTTGTGTTGCTGTCTCTATTTTATTCAAATTTAAGAAAGTGACAAGACCAAACCTTCGAAGACCTGAGTGATTTTTGGATATTTTACTAAAATAAGTTCAGACAATGGGCCCGATTCGGAACCATCCCAACTTAACTAAATCTCAACTAAAATTATTGCCATCCCGTTCTGTTCTCTCATACATAATAGAAAGTGACAGGTATGGACTTATATTAGTTAAGTCGCGTATTTTGCAACCACGAATTGCTACCAATGAAAAATATTTTTTTAATAATAATATAATACTCTACGATATAACTTAAAAATTAAAAGCCTAAAGGGCGGCCACACATAAACACGTCACGACGTCGTGACGGGACACGTTGCAACGTTGTTGCCCAAATTACCGAAGTTATTCTCTAAAACTTCACGATGCCGTGAAGTGAGTTTTTACGTTGTGTGACGTGTTTATGTGTGGCCGCCACCGCCATAAGTACTTACCTGTATTTACATCGGCCCAAACCAGGACGTTTGTAGTGAACACTTAAATATATCACGGCGGGGAAAATAAACGTCGTGTTGCTTAAGCAGAAAGCGCCGGTCTAAAACAAATCCATGCATTAAGTCTACTTTTTGTGAAAATCCTAGGGATATTGCGACTACACGGATAACAAGACCATGGTAAAAATAATTCTCAATCTTACTGGATAAATGGGCGCGTGATGATTTGAACAATATTTTAGGGCATTACGGGCGATGGTTGCTTATCTTGAAATATAGTTGCTAATCTGCCGGCTCCTAACTAGCGGAAGTAATAACGGACATGACCTCAACTTTTGATGACTCTGGATGTGTTCACTAGGTCATTTCAAGCATTTTTTGTCCTTTTGGATTTTAAGTTTTTTTTTTTGTCTGGTAGTAGGGTAGGTACATAAAATTATGAAGGGGGGTAAATTTTTTTTTTGTTTGGAAACGTATCATGTGGGGTATCCAATGAAAGGACGTTTTAAGCTGATTCTAAAAATATATCATCCAATTATATTACATCTAGTTGTTTTAAATAAAACAAAAAATCATAATCATTCATTTTTGAAACTAAACGGGCCAAGTTTGGGCTCTTCCTGACACGAAACGGCTGAACGTTTTTCTCTAAATTTTACGCCAAATGACTTGCTACATCTTCAACTCTTAACGGAATAAAAAACAAATTAGAAAATGATAATGCACGATTCATTTTCTTATTTAAAAAAAAGCATATTTCCATATAAATTTATATGGAGAAAAAAAATACACGAGGATAAAAAAAACTTTTCTCAAACATGCATGAAAATAGTCTTATTCCTTATGCACAATCAATACGCAAACTTTGACATTTACGGTTTCTCAAATTAAAAAAAAAAACTTTTCATAGAACTCGTCTTTTTCAAATTTCGAACAACAAAGCGCTCCGTCAAAGTACAAAACGCCATTCCTCCATGCCAAAACTGTCCAGCAAAGTCCAAAACGCCATGACTTCATGCCCAAACTTTTTTTTCTTAGTTTCAACCATTTGCATTTGTGTTGACCTAGCACTGAGGCTGTACGCCATAGATTTTTTATTTATGTATTTCCTTGCATTAATTTGAGAAAAGCACTATGTAAGCCTCGGCGGAAATAGCAATTGCCTGACTCGTATTATTGAAGTCCTCGCCTGCGGCTCGGACTTCAATCCCTACTCGTCCGTCAATTGCTGGTTTTCCATGCCTCGACAACAATGTACTATTGCGGCCGTAGCTAAAAGTACTCGGTATATATGACCTAGTGAACATATCTGGATAGGCCCAGGGCTTGTCCGTTATTATTTCCTACACTAAACGCCTAAGGGAGTTTTTGTCACGTCTAACACGGTTTGAGAGTCATTTCAGAAAGTAGGTGCGAACCTTTATTCCCGATGGTACCCCGCCTTTTCGTCACCCCGAGTGAATATTGGGAATAAAAATTCCCGATGGTGACCCGGGGTGACGAATGGGAAAGCTTTTCCTATACTTTTGTTCCCGATTTTCACCCGGGGTAATGAACGGGAGGTTTTTTTCCCAGTCGTTCCCCTATCTAGTTCGGGAGCCAGTGTAACGTGGATTTTAATAAAAGATTTCCGTGTCTGATAAAATGTTTTATTCGTAGTATTTTTAAAAATCAATACTTTTACTAATAATTCGAAGAAAAGGTTTATCTCAAAGCAAGTTTTAAAATCTTACTTTTGATTAAACTATTAAAATAACATTTAAAAATGCTTACATTTGAACTAACTTACATCACAGATAATCGACTACGTGTTAAAACTATTGAAAATCAATAAAATTCACTTACTTTAATTCTCAAACGACCCTTGCACTTTAATTTGCGTTGATTACACGTCCAAACAGATAATCCGGTTGCATATTTCTTTTTTATGTAATATTGGTGACCACCGTGAAGTAAAACATTTCCACCTTTTCGTCGGATGTAAAGAAGTGTCGTTTTTTCATTAGAACTGGTCGTTGCACATTGCTCCTCCATGATAGTAACTAATTACCCAACTGACTCGACGAAACTGCATACTGCCTAGATTGCGGTTGCAAGGAACTCATCAATGACGCATATTTATCCAAGGCTCTGATTGGCTCTTTCAAGGTTACAAATACAATAGAACTATGACGCATTGGATGTAAGGGTTGTGGCGTGGTAACGCAGGTAATATTTATCCAAGGCTCTGATTGGCTCTTTCAAGATTACAATAGGCAATGACGTATTGGAGGGGGTTGTGGCGTGGTAACGCAGGTAATAAAGACTTCACGAGAAAAGCAATAAACGAAGTTTAGTAGAAATAAATGGATTATTTTTAGCTACCAAGAGCTTAATTTAATAATTTTACCAAAACGCGAAATCTTGTTACATCGTAGTTTTTACCCTTAGCTCTCGAACTACAACTACCACTGGAGGGAACCATTGGGAATTTTTATTCCCAATATTCACCTGGGGTGACAACAGCGGGGGGTACCATCGGGAATAAAGGGGTGCGAACTGTGTATTGGTAATAAGTACCTATGATTTCAAATTGTAGTACGTCGCAACCAACAACTCGCTCTACTATTGATTCCTACAGTAAATTACGCCCAAGAAGAGAAGCACCTGGTACATTCTATGTTGTTCAGCATGAAATAAATTTGTAAGTACTTACAAAACCCATAAGTTTGTTTACACTTGGTAATACTAAACCGATACTGGTGCAAAAAAAACAGCATATTGCTCTATAGATGTACTCAAAGCAAACCCTTCTTTCTTCACGGTGCAGTTTTTGTAAGTAAGTAAAAAGTAAGTTGAAGGGAACCCAGAAGTTCACTGCATGCGTTATGACCAACATCAAAGCGATACCGATTTTTAACATTATTGGAAACCTGAAAAATATAAAAACATACATACATATTATAAAAGGTCACGTCTTTGAAAAATAAACCAAATGACTCGCCATATACGAACGTAAACGATAAAGAAATCAATTTCAAAAATAAGTATCCAGCCAAGTTTAAGCCAAACGAAGAGAACTGGCGGGCAGCACCGTGTGTTATTTTACAGGAACCATTTGGAGACACTTTTGACCCCTCCATAACTCAAAAACTATTCGAAAGAACTAGAACTAGAAGAAAAGGTTAAAATAAAAATATAGTTTCAAAAACTACTACCCGACTAGGAATGACTACTAAACAGTAAGAAATAATTTTGTCGGCAATAATAAGTTACATGGTGTTTGCCTTCGTCATTTTATTGAGCAATACTAGCATTTTCATGTACTAAAAATATATGATTTTTAGTTTTTTATAATAATTTCAGCAGTTTAATATTTATAACATTATAATTTAATTTATAAATGCCGTGGTCGTGCGTATATTCAACATTCAGCAAAACAGCACGACCCCGGTATTTAAATTAAATTATAACGTTATAAATGTTAAACTGCTGAAATTATTTTAAAAAACTAAAAATCAAATGTTTTTAGTACATGAAAATGCTAGTATTGCTCAATAAAATGACGAAGGCAAACTCCATGTAAATTATTATTGCCGACAAAATTATTTCTTACTGTTTAGTAGTCATTCCTAGTCGGGTAGTAGTTTAGTAGTCATTCCTAGTCGGGTAGTAGTTTAGTAGTCATTCCTAGTCGGGTAGTAGTTTAGTAGTCATTCCTAGTCGGGTAGTAGTTTAGTAGTCATACCTAGTCGGGTAGTAGTTTAGTAGTCATTCCTAGTCGGGTAGTAGTTTAGTAGTCATTCCTAGTCGGGTAGTAGTTAAGTAGTCATTCCTAGTCGGGTAGTAGTTTAGAAGTCATTCCTAGTCGGGTAGTAGTTTAGTAGTCATTCCTAGTCGGGTAGTAGTTTAGTAGTCATTCCTAGTCGAGTAGTAGTTTAGTAGTCATTCCTAGTCGGGTAGTAGTTTAGTAGTCATTCCTAGTCGGGTAGTAGTTAAGTAGTCATTCCTAGTCGGGTAGTAGTTTAGAAGTCATTCCTAGTCGGGTAGTAGTTTAGTAGTCATTCCTAGTCGGGTAGTAGTTTAGTAGTCATTCCTAGTCGGGTAGTAGTTTAGTAGTCATTCCTAGTCGGGTAGTAGTTTATGAAACTATATTTTTATTATAGCTACTACAGTCGGGTTGTTTGAATTCTTTTTTGAATTCTTTTAAAAAATACTCATAGGAGTATACATATAGATGTCACGGGGTCGGCTACCTAATCTAGGATATTTAGTTTTAAGTTATCTAACTGTAATAACTGGTACCGAATAAATGATTTATCTATCTTATCTATCTATGCTGACCTAGCACCTCACATGAAACATACACAGATAAGGGGAAGTGAAATGTCACCGGCGCCTTGCTCTTCTCACCGTACGCAGAGTATCCAAATATGCCCGCTACACATACTGCCATCGTGGTACAAAACGCCCCTGTAATATAAATTGTTAATGTAAAAAAACAGATTACACTCGTAGCCCCCATTAGGATTTCCTGTATCAGGGTGCCATGGACATACACAGAAACAGCCACAAAGAACACCCAGACCCACAAACATATACATTTAAATTCATCATTCAAATGTCTGCCCGCCCGGGAATCGAACCCGGGACCCTCTACGTTGCGGGCAGATGCACATATACTTGATATGTAATGTAAAATAGTAATAGGATCTCATTTACGAGCCTTCATCCGCAGAGCTAGCACCAATTTTCATATACACATCATACATAAAGTAACGCCTTCATCCCTTACGGGGTAGGCAAAGCGCAGAAAGCCTCGTGAAAGGCGCTTTCTCCACGTCTAAAAAACTGAGGACCATGTGTATCACTGTGTGACAGGTTGTCAGCCCATCGCCTAAGTTACAATGCACTAACCCTCGAATCCATTTTTCTGACTTCTACAGCATGCGCGGGAGGAAAGACAGGTTTAAAATTCTATGTTTTTTTATCGCTCTCAGTCTAACATGGAAGAATCAATATTCAAAAATACAAAAAAGCAACACGAGAAAAAAAAATGGGAACAAAAATTACAAAAAAACATACCAATGGCTAAAGCTAAAGGAAACTTAGTTGGGTCCTTCATATTGCATTCCAGTGATATAACTATATTGGAACAAGACATACTAAATACTGTTGTTCCCATAAATACAAACATTCCCGTAACACTGGTAAAAAATTTCAACCCCTTCATAGATGGATTTTCTTTTAACGAATAGTACACCGTTGCTATAACACAAAGCACTGAAAATAAAAGAAATTTCTACCTTTAATTAAGTTGGTACTACTACTAAAATAGTCCGTGAACTATACAGAATGTATGGGGCAGCTTCAGTGAACTATACAGAATGTATGGGGCCGCTTCAGTGAACTATACAGAATGTATGGGGCCGCTTCAGTGAACTATACAGAATGTATGGGGCAGCTTCAGTGAACTATACAGAATGTATGGGGCCGCTTCAGTGAACTATACAGAATGTATGGGGCAGCTTCACGCCAACTGAATAGGAGCATAATTGGAGTTGTTCATTCAATGAAATTGAACAACATTCACGAATGCTATGTCTTTAAGTTAAAGAAAAATTACTCATTAGCTTTAGTATTAGGCTAGATTGTAATTTCAAAAGACGTAACCTTCAAATTTAGGAACATCATTTAAGAAAAAAAAAACTTGTTTCAGATTCCAGGGTGTGACAAATTGCTGAATGGGTACTACATGCAACCTAAAGGATGTGGATCTGCCCATGAATCTGAAACTCTGAACTACCTAGGTACTTTTACCAAAGAACATAGGTCGAAATAGGAAAAATCAAGTTGTCTACCCATACTAAAATGTCACCTGATGTATTTTAGGAGGAAACAATTTTGTTTTTCGCTTTTTTTTTGTTCAGTTTCATGGGTGGTTTCCTTCAGGTTGCTTATAAATATACCCTGATAGATACCCTTATTAAATTTGATAGGTATATGACAAAGGTTACTTACATACTAAGAGATTCCCAAATATAGACAGCTTTGCTATCAAATCGAGGTGTCTAATAAGACAAATACAAATCATTGGAATTGCTAAAACGAGCAGATAGATTTTAAAATGTGGGTAACCTGTAACAAAAATTATAACGTTTATAAATAGAATACCAGCAGGGCGTAGGGCTATGATGCGCACAGTAGACTTCGTTTTGTCTACGCATTAACTCTTTCGTTGCGCACTTCACTACGGAAAAGGACGTGCATTAATCATAGTGAAGTATGCAACGCTTGTAGACAAATCAAAGTCTTTAGTGCGCATGCGCATCATAGGCCTGCACTGCAGGTTTCTAGAAAGTCATAATGCTAAAGTGCCCTACTTTCCTTAGTACCTACAGCATCATCATTCATAATCATAACAATAAAAACACCTTTCATTCAACGTATAATTGATACAAGGAAATCCGTCCAAAAAAGCGGTTTCGACTAAATCGCATAAGGTAGATGATTATATTTATTTTTATGTGTTGGTTGTGATTGGAATAGGCAATGCCAAGCCAAGTTCTTCCTCCTCGTAAACCCGTCGGATCACTGTTATAATGACGTCATGTCATTTTAGTATGGGTTTTTTAACAAAATGTTTTTTTTATTTATTTTGTAGGATCATCATCTTCCTAGCCTTTTTCCCGTATCTCACGGGGTCGGCTACCTAATCTAGGGGATTGAACGAGGGTACTGGTTTTTACACAGAGCGACTGCCATCTGACCTCCGCAACCCAGAAGGGAAACCAGACCCATTCCTAGATTAGGTTACACACAACCTTTGAATCTCTTCGTAGGTGTGTGCAGGTTTCCTCACGATGTTTTCCTTCACCGTAAAAGCGCCGAATAAACGTACATATGAAATTCGAAAACCGAAAAACACATTGGTACGTGGTGGGATTCGAACCACGACCTCCTGCACAGAAGGCCGCGGCCCTATCCACTAGACCATCCGGGCTGTTTTGTAGGATATCAAATGAAAAGTCTTCATGAGCAAATTCCAAAAATGTAATACATTAATTAATATGTACCAGTCGCCTAATCTTTTATAATCAAAGAAAAATTTCTGAAACACTCCCATTTTGAAGACCTACGTACAACATGGTACAGGTACAGCTAAGAAACGGCTAAATATATTATTTTTAACTTTTCGATCCGACGGGTTTTCGATTTCACGATGTTTTCCTTCACCGTAAAAGCGCCGAATAAACGTACATATGAAATTCGAAAACCGAAAAACACATTGGTACGTGGTGGGATTCGAACCACGACCTCCTGCACAGAAGGCCGCGGCCCTATCCACTAGACCATCCGGGCTGTTTTGTAGGATATCAAATGAAAAGTCTTCATGAGCAAATTCCAAAAATGTAATACATTAATTAATATGTACCAGTCGCCTAATCTTTTATAATCAAAGAAAAATTTCTGAAACACTCCCATTTTGAAGACCTACGTACAACATGGTACAGGTACAGCTAAGAAACGGCTAAATATATTATTTTTAACTTTTCGATCCGACGGGTTTTCGAGGAGGAAGAATTTGGTTTACAGTTTTATTTTATGTATATGTGTCGCAGTGATATTGTAAATCCCGTGATATTGTAATTTAACTAGTGAAATTATAATTTATCGGTAGGTTAGGTTAGGTTAGATTATAAATTCCCTAAGTGAAATTATAATATAACGTCTTTGACTAAATCCCTGCGACATATGCATAGAAGATGGGCTCCTTATACGTTACTGAAACACCCCTTAAGCTATGGCACGCAATTAAATTAACACCCTGTATAATAGTAGGTACTAGCGTACGGAGATATTTACCGGGTTTGAGTGCAGCCTGTGAGGTCTCTTGCTGGTTTTCCACTACTTGTTTGATTGTTCCGGCTATCATCAGCTGGTAGCAGCAACACGACATAAACAAGTCTATGATTATTATGGCGTCTATTAAATACCTGGAATCGCAAACGAAAGTTCACAAAACCTGAAATAGTACATTGTTGTCGAGGCATGGAAAACCAGCAATTGACGTACGAGTAGGGATTGAAGTCCGAGCCGCAGGCGAGGACTTCAATAATACGAGTCAGGCAATTGCTATTTCCGCCGAGGCTTACATAGTGCTTTTCTCAAATTAATGCAGGGAAATACATAAATAAAAAATCTATGGCGTACAACCTCAGTGCTAGGTCAACACAAATGCAAATGGTTGAAACTAAACGCAAGTGTACTTAGAAAAAAAAAGTTTTGGCATGAAGTCAATGGCGTTTTGGACTTTGCTGGTTAGTTTTGGCATGAAGTCATGGCGTTTTGGACTTTGCTGGAGAGTTTTGGCATGGAGGAGTGGCGTTTTGTACTTTGACGGAGCGCTTTGTTGTTCGAAATTTGAAAAAGAAGAGTTTTTATTTGAGAAACCGTTAATGTCAAAGTTTGCGTATTACCCAGTCATTCTAGCTAAATTAGTGTATGGGTCGCGGAAATCGAACGGGTAGAAATAAAAATTGGTATACGTATTTATTATGGGTCACACTATTAAAAAAAAAATTATGATGGTCCAGGACCATGAGGATTCGCAGCCATCTTGAAAAAACCCGCCAATTCTCAGGTATCATAGATAGCGGGGTGGTCCTCGAACTAACTTTGGAGCACACCCTGGGCAAAGGCACGTGCAGTTGAAAAAAAATCAACATTGTGAAAAACAAGATGGCCGCCATACAAAATAAAAAGTCGAATATCTCCTAAACGATAAGAGATAGGTAGGAAGTGCTCGAAGAAATATCATAGAAGACAATGGAGGGCAACTTCCAGTGGTCATGAAAATCCAAGATGGCGGATACAAAATGGCGCCCGAAAAAAAAATTGCTCCGATCAGGCTGAAATTTTGCTAGTGGGAGGTCGCTGACGTATTGATTCGATATTTTTTCCAGATGGCTGCGTACAGTGCGTTTTACCTAATAAAAAAAAAACTCGTGTGTTTTACACACTATTATAAGTGTGTGGTTTTACAGCACTCGTGCATTTTTCATTACGATTACGCACAAGTGCGTAATGAGATACAATACGATATTGAAATTGGTGTAATAAGAGACCCTTTACGAGCAAATGTGCTACACATGTGTTTTACACCCTGTACCTATATACCCCATATTAATATGCACAATTAAATAATAAGTAATTTACTGCTTATTACCTGAATGGCTTCGATAGTTTTCTGATACATTTATATTCGGATATTGCAAACGCTGCCTCTCCCACGTCGGAATAAGACAATTTTTTACATATTCCCGTTCTTTTGTAGATAGTTTGAGCAGTTTTCACCAAGAGCTAAAATTGAAAGACATTACTATGGCTCGTATTTATAAAGCGATCTCAAGTTTGAGAGCGATATTAAGTATGGATTTGACAGGTCGTTTTGTACTGAAATGACATTTCTGATACGAACTCAAAGTCGCTGTCACTCTTGAGAGCTGATTATAAATACGGGCCTATAAGTAACCTATACAGGGTGACCCAAAGAGTGACGTCCAAAGAATAAAGTTTATTCATGTATGTTCAGCGATTTGGTCTACAAATTTCGCTACCTGGAAGCACTTTAATTGATGCTGAAATCAACAGCAGGATAAGTTAGTTTGTTAAACAAATAATATGTTACGCGAGCGAAGCGAGCGCGACATTGCATGAATTATAAAAGAATCCATAATGTTATGCAAGCAAAACGAGCGCGTCATGAAACTAAAAAACAATACGTTACGCGAGCGAAACGAGCGCGAAATTGCAAGAAATATGAATGAATCCATAAGTTATGCGAGCGAAGCGAAAGCGACATTCAACCAAATAATCAGTATGTTACGTGAGCGAAGCGAACGCGATATTGCACGAGAATTAATCAATATGATAAGCGAGCGAAACGAATGTGTCATTCAAACAAAAAAAAAACAAAACGTTACGCGCGCTTTTTGAAATTTCTAAAATTGTTTAAATCAGGTACTCTCAAAAGCATTGAGATTTAGTGTTTTGTCTCGGCCTAGTTGACATACGGGGTGTAAGGGACAGCGTCCCGCAAACTTATAGGGGTTGCTCAGTCAACGATACTGAACACATATCACCAGGATTTTTTTTCAGGAAATGAAAATAAAAATTTGCTTTTTCATACAAAATGACCACATTGATCAGACAATTTGTATGGAAAAGCAAATTTTTTTTTTCATTTCCTGAAAAAAAATCCTGGTGATATGTGTTCAGTATCGTTGACTGAGCAACCCCTTTCAGTTTGCGGGACGCTGTCCCTTACACCCGGTATATGTAGGGTAGATGCAATTATGGGTGCGTTCCGAGATCGCTGATATCCCGCTGTAATCGCTTTTAGCGCGCTAAAAGCTGGTCCAAGATGCTCACAGCGCGTTTACGAAATCTGTTGTGACGTCACAGATGACGTTACATCAACTGTCATCTATCGCGCACGGCGCCAACGCCTCGGGGCGTGAGCGCCGGTAGCGAACTGTCAATGTCAATGTCAATCAAACTGCAGTGTGTTGTGTTGTTGTTTGAAAGTGATTTTTCTTGGAGTCTGTACCTTTCTCTTGAAGGAGAAGGGTATCTCTGACTCCACGTGTCTCAATATTAGACTCTCCCTTATATAATTTATCAATAATTTACGTGACATTGGCAGAATTGTGACTACACAAAAGCCATTAATTAAGAATTGTGATTTTTCTTGATCTGGATTTTGTATTTTTCGTTTCATCATGGACATAGTTCGCGTGTTTGACGATGATGATGAATCTTCAAACTCCTCACTATCATCACTATTCATCAATAATGGCAGCAGACGATTCATAATCACATTCATGATACACCCACACGATCACTGAGCATATAATCACTACGCACGCACACGATATGTGAGCAGAGCAAGCAAGCAAGCCGTATTTTAAGATAGAAACTGCACAATAATATTTTGAGGTTAGACGTGAGCGCGCTAAAACTCGTTCCGAGATGCTATCGGTCATTAAAATTTATCGATTTTAGCACGTGAACGATCTCGGAACGGGTGTTAGCGCTGTCAGCGCTGACATCGCTGTTGGCCATCTCGTAGATTAGTGCATGCAAAGACATGATTTCAGCGCGCCCTCCCGATCCTCGCGCCCTAGGCTACAGCCTAATTAGCCTAAGGGTTAATCAGGTACTGCATTTGACTGAGTTTTTCATGGACAGTAAATAAGGATATAAATAATCACGCCAATAGACTTAGGGGGTAGGCAGGAAATTGAATCACAGAAACTAGGTACTGGACTGATTTTAATGGGACTTTTTTCATTTGACAGAGTTTTACCTGGACAGTAAACAAAGATATAAATAATCACGCCAAATGTCTTAGGGGGTAGACCGGAAATTGAATTTTGTTTTTTTTACCGATTTTGATAGATTTTTTTTCGACTAAGTGTTACCTGGACTTAAACTAAGGATACTACTAATCACGCCACCTGACTAAGGGGGTAGGCACGAAATTAAAGTTTGATTCATTTTAACTGATTTTGATGGATACTTTTTCATTCAACTGAGTGTTATCTGGCCTTAAACTTAGGATAAAATAATCACGCTATCTGACTTAGGGGGTAGGCAGGAAATTGTATTCTGAATGTTATTAAACTGATTTGGATTAAACTTTTTTGACGATGCTACAAATTACGCAGTAGGTAGAGTTTTTGAGCTCTCTCAGCGAGTGGACTTCCTGCTCATAAAATCATACTTAAAGTAGGAGTGCCCATAATGCTTTTTAGAAATCTAACTCCACCCAAATTATGCAATGGAAACTGACTTAAAGTAGGTACTATAATGCTTTGCAGAGAAATTTTATCCATGCTTAGATTGGATGACTAGCGAGCAAAACTGTCTTTATACCAAGAATTCCACTCATTTCCAACAATTTCCCGTTCGAATTTAAGCGCACACAGAACATAAAAGCTTAGCAGACCATCAACTAATTCCAAGGTCAAACTCTTAAGGCTGCTGGGGTGGATCAAAGATACAAATGCTTTTGCCTCGGCCAGTTGTATGTTGCATGTTCACGTCGCGAGTGTTAGCTACAGCTGGCAAGAAGGAGAAATTCTCTGATTTAAAAACATTTATTACTTTCGCATACTTCAATGCGAACGAAGTCGCGGGCACCAGCAAGTATAATATAGATAAGTGCACTAACGCCCTTAGTTGGTGACGAAGGTTGTGCAAAATATGGTAACTATAACACAGGTACTTACAGTTATACAGAAGCACATATAGCAGCCTAATAAGCATGTCAAAATAAGAGAAATGGCCCCACTGGTCGCAAAACCACAATGAACGGCGAGAATACCAGCTCCCAACGCACCTTTTATAAGGTAAGCGACTGTGCCGATGAACCTGAAAGGAAAATATACCTGCCCCTGTAGCATGCCACTAATATTTCGCATCTATCTGTCAAACTCCCATACATTTTGACAGATAGATGCGATAAAATCTATGTGTGATAAAATGGCTATCACGGCCTTATCGCGGCTGCATGCTACGGGGGCTGGTGTAAGGGACAGCATACTAGAAGCTGATAGGGGTTGCTCGGTCAACAAAACTGAACAACTTTTTACCAGATAAAAAAAAAACGGGTTGCACTCCAGAGTGCCGGCAGAAGTGAAAAGTGGAACATTGGTTGGTTTAACTGCTCAATTTTCACATCAAAAATGTATTCTGAAGACTAGACTGGGCTCAAGCTCTTTGCCTTCCTTTACATAGGGGAATTATTTAAAAAAAAAACTAAATTAATAATAACCTCGACTGCGTCTCGGCCAGTCGGCCTTCCAAATTTATTCGACCATACATTGCTTTATTTTTGGCTTCTAAAGTACTATTAATTCAATAAGTAGTTTATAGCGTGAAAGCTATAGGGTTCATCGGGTCGAACGACTCGAAACCCACACGACAGAAGAAAAAGAAGCGTGAAAGCCTCTTGAATAGAATATACTTTATTGCACAGCACAAGTTTTTACACAGGCTATAAATAAGTTGTACAAAAAGGCGACCTTATTGCTACGAAGCAATTTGTTCCGGGCAACTTTAGGGCACAGGAAAGTATGCGTATTGAATGCAGCGGGATGGTTTTTGTTACTGTCAAAACAAGTAGGTAGTACATACCCTGTAGGTCGTTCCAAAGCTCTATTTTCAGCTAAATCAAAGGCATCTTCTTTTTCCTTCGTATCATTAACCACAACGAATCTAGATCTAGCTCTAGATTGTCCCTGCGATGCAAGATTTTTTTTTAAATATAGCATTCATACACACATACATACATAAAATCACGCCTTTATCCGTAATAGGGTAGGCCGAGCGTAAACGACCTGAAGGAAGGTTGTTCCGCCACGTCTGACAAGTTTTTAGGGTTTTTCCAGATATATCTGTAGGTATATTGCTATAATAAAATATTGGTAGCAATTCGTAGTTGCAAAAATCACGACTTAACTAATATAAGTCCATACCTGTCACTTTCTATCATGAGAGAACAGAATGGGATGGCAATGATTTTAGTTGAGATTTAGTTAAGTCGGGATTGTTACGAATCGAGCCCATTGCCAGCCCATCGCCAAAATTACAATACTGAAACCCTCAAATCCCTTAGCTGATTTTTACAGTATGCCCGGGAGGAGATGCAGCTGGCACATTCTATGTTTTTCTATCACTCCCTGTCCAGCATGGAAGTTTTGAATATTTTACCTATGAAAAGGTCAATTATTTATGATTTTACATACAAAAAACAAAAGGGGGGATCAAGTTTAGTGTCCTCAGTCCTACCTAAATAAACCAAAATAAACAAAGTTATGAATCAAAAAAATCAAAAATATCTATTTTCTTATACCAAACAGATTGTTGGGGTCTCCTTTTAAGCAGAGACTGCCTTTTCCAGAAAACACCTATGAAAATATATTTCATTTTGACGTACTAGGATTATAATATTTTCTTTGTACTGCCAGCACACATAGACCGGACCACCCCGGCTCCAAACCAATGGAGTTTTCTCGGGTAATTGTTTACGCTCTTTCATGAAATTTCGTAAAGTTGTGCAGGTAATTAAACTGTACAAGTACTTAATGTAATTTTATCAAAATATAAAAATAAGCACCTGAGAAAACTCCATTGGATTGGAGCATTGGGGTGGTCCGGTCTATGGGTGCGAGAGTGTACTAGGTTATGGCGCTGATAATGAAGGAAGAAGCGAGATATCTCGCATGTTTTCCATATTTTCTCACTGTTTAGATTGTCCTTTCTTAGTCCAGTTGATATTTTTGGGTAAAAAAAGGTTGGGTACTCGAGGGAGGGTTCTAAATTCGCTTTAAATACCCCCAAGTTGGTACGGAAGCCTCGGTGAGCGAGTCCGACTCACACTTGATCGGTTTTTATTTTATTAAGTGCAATATACTCACCATCTTTCAAACCCAGTTATTGCTTGGAAACGTATAAATTATATTCATTTTAGTCAGGGAAATAACGACCATGACCCAAAAATTTTGTGATTAAGTTTAGCGCTTAACAGGATTTTACTAGGTCATTTTAAGTATTTTTAGTCCTGGCGGAAACGATTCTTTTTTGGCTGGTACAAAGATGGGCACCGCCCACAAATTTTGAAAAAAATCCCTGCGTATACTTACAGCTACTATAGTGAGTTTGGTATCATTTTCGTATAAACCAAAGTCGTAGAATTCATTTCTGATATTTATTGTTAGCACTTTCATACAATTTTTCTGAAATAATCATAAAAAAGTGAAAATTTGTATTAAGTATTTTTTGTTTAACAGATTGTAAGTTGAAAATTTAGATATGAAACAGGAAACAAAATATATGTAAACAAAGCAAAAATGCTGATTCAAAAAATATATACTTTAATAGGATTTTCTCGTAAAAAAATTTAGAAAAAAAAACTTTAGCTGCAGCAGCGGTGGTGAGCAGTATTTAAGTTTGTCGAACATAGCTACAAAAATAATCGTAAAATTCAAAATATTATAAGTTTTGAGACTTTCGCGGTTGTTCACTGCAATTAGATTTTTGTTATGAACGGGATTATTACCACGATTAACACAATAAACATAATCGTGGTAATAATCCCGTTCATAACAAAAATCTAATTGCATTCAAAATATTTTAAATGTAACAACGTTTTAGTATTTTAAATATATAATATAGTATTTTATATGTATATGTCGCAGGGAAACGACGAAATCAGGGATTTCACGAAATCTAGGGATATCGCGTAGTCCCGGAAGAAGGCGTAATCCATCGAGCTTTACGTCTTCTTACTGACTCATCTAGTGAAACGAGGTAATTCCTCATTTCATTAGACTCAGTCTAGTGAAATGAGGAATTACCTCGACCTTACCTGAGTCAGTAAGAAGACGTAATGCTCGATAAATTACGCCTTCTTCCGGGATTACGTGATATCCCTAGGGATTTCATGAATTCCCTGATTTCGTTTCCCTGAGACATGTATATTGGTAGAGCATATTATATAACTTAACTACATGGTAGAGCCTAATGTGTACATAATCCGGCACAGAAACATAGTTCTGTGCATTTTAAATTTCTTTTAATGCAGCTGCACCGATTCTTGCATGCTTTTTTGCACTTGCACCGAGTAAGCTCTAAGCAAACGGTTGCCACATCTGGTAAATCAGACCAACGTGGAACTCAAACATCTTCTTCCCGTCTCCAGCCCCAAGATGAAGGACAGGGACGATTTTGATGGGGAGTTAGAGCTTGACCCCAAACATGTACTCCTTGGTACATTGCTCGTAGTGTGTGCTGGCGGAGAGCGGCTTCCGTTGGTGGAATATTTTCCAGTTGCCTGTCTTTTTTGGTGAACAGATATTTTCTGCATTCGTTAACCGTGGTGCAGGGGCTTGAGCTGTGAAATAAAATTACATATTTACCTGTAAAAAATGGATATAAATAAAAGTTTAGGTAAATATCCAAGTACCAACTGAATTTTACTGTACCTACCGATCATACATTGTGATAATAAACTTCTGAATTAAACTATCTGCTTCTGCCAAATTTTCATTTAATAAAGCCTTAAACCCACGCGTTGCTTCAGGGTAGGCATACCAGGCATCAAAAGCGCTCTTTTTACCTCTTCCATGAAATGTGTTATTTTATTTCAAGTCCCTGGAAAGTATTCCACCAACGGAAGCCGCTCTCCGCCACATGTTTGGGGTCAAGCTCTAACTCCCCATCAAAATCGTCCATTCCTTCATCTTGGGGCTGGAGACGGGAAGAAGATGTTTCGGTTCCACGTTGGTCTGATTTACCAGATATGGCAACCGTTTGCCTAGAGCTTACTCGGTGTAGGCAGGTGCAAAAATACATGCAAGAATCGGTGACACTGCATTAGAAGAAATGTAAAGTGCACAGAACTATGTTTCTGTGCCGGATTATGTACACACTAGACTTTACCAATATATATGTCGCAGGGAAACTATGAAATCAGGGATTTCGCGAAATCCCTAGGGATATCGCGTAATCCCGGAAAAAGGCGTAATCTATCGAGGACTACGTCGTCTTACTGACTCAGTCTAGTTAAACGGGGTAATTCCTCATTTCAACAGACCCAGTCTAGTGAAACGGGGTATTTATCCTCATTTCACTAGACTGAGTCAGTAAGACGACATAATTCTCGATCGATTAAGCCTTTTTCTGGGATTACGCAAAATCTCTAGGAATTTCACGAAATCCCTGGTTTCTTCGTTTTCCTGAGACATGTACATATAAAATACTATATTACACGTATAAAATACTGAAACTTTGTTACATTTAACATATTTTGAATTTTACGATTTAGCTATGTTCGATAAACTTTAATACTGCTCACCACCGCTGCTGCAGTTAAAGTTTTTTTTTTACATTTTATTACGAGAAAATCCTATTAAAGTATATATTTTTAGAATCAGCATTAAATTTGCTTTGTTCACATATTTTTTGTCTCCTGTTTCATATCTAAATTTTCAACTTACAATCTGTTAAACAAAAAATACTTAATACAAATTCTCACTTCTTTATGATTATTTCAGAAAAATTGTATCAAAGTGCTAACAATAAATATCAGAAATGAATTCTACGACTTTGGTTTATACGAAAATGATACTAAACTCACTATAGTAGCTGTAAGTATACGCAGGGATTATTTTCAAAATTTGTGGGCGGTGGCCATCTTTGTACCCCCCCCCCTACCCCCCACCAACCAAAAAAGAATCGTTTCCGCCAGGACTAAAAATACTTAAAATGACCTAGTAAACATATCCTGTTAAGCGCTAAACTTAATCAAAAATTTTTTGGGTTACTATGGGAGCTTGGGCGTTATTTCCTTCACTATGAAATTGATTTGTTGTTTAAAATATTTAAACTTAACATAGACAGAGAATATATTAAAATTTATATGTCATGAATTCCTGGACCTTATAAAAACAATTTGTAACAAGAATATTAAATAGCCACTTCCTAAATACTGTCAATGGTAAATTTTTGGCGTCAGCAGGTAATATATTAAATATTTTTATACACATATTGTAGCTATTTTTTGCAAAACAAGTGGTTTTATGTGACTCAGTTTGTAAGCGGTGCGGACAGTTCTAAGTTGGAATAAATGATTATTCTTTTTGACAAACATACACAACTCGAAAATGTTAAAAAATCACAATTCGGTGGTAGAATGTCCTTGTGTGGTAGGTACTACTGGGTCATGTAGATGCCCCGCTAGTACCACCCCTACTTCACGGTGGTACAACTCGGTAGTACTAGTGCTAGTGCGGAAAAAAAATATTGCTACTAGTTCAGTCTATTACAAAACTGAACTTATGTGTGGTTTCTTTCACATGAAATGAAACTCATGGAACTAGACAAATAATAAAATAAAATAAATTCTTCATCACTAAAACTATATTAAATAACTTCATAACTAAAACTAAAGTAAATTTGAAAATCCCGTCATAACATGATCGGGTTAGTTTCACCTATTGGCTTAATCAAATTCAATTATATTATAAATCAAAATCGTCGTATTTTTAGCGGTGGCACCTAGAATTAAGCCCAGTATTGTTATTGGAAAATAAGAAACAATCGATATTATCGATACTATCGATAATATTGTTGGTTTTCAATCTATTGCTCAAAAATAGACATCGATACTATCGATTGTTCAATTAATAGGGCACTATCGAGAGGCATAACTAAATTACACACTAGGTAAATTAATGCAAAAAAATTACCGAGTCGCCATAGAAGTATGAGGTAAACCGGCTGAAGCAACCCTGTTAAAATAGAAAAGAATAGAAATATACTTCATTGCACAAAAACACAGAAATTACAAATTAATTAGACAGAAAAGTAGTACAATTGGCGGCCTTATTGATCTTCCAGGCAACCAGGCAGTAAAAAACAGCGGAATAGATAAACGCGGGAGTAAATGTGAAGTTTCTACAATTTGAAGAAAAATAAATAATAAAATTTATATTAATAAAACAGTGAAACCATAATGCATTTAAAAACTTACGGCTGAGCTACACTAAAGCTGTCGATAGTGTAGCAATTCGTTGTTGAAAAATACGCGACTTAACTAATATAAGTCCATACCTGTCACTTTCTATCATGAGAGAACAGAACGGGATGGCAATAATTTTAGTTGAGATTTAGTTAAGTCGGGATGGTTACGAATCGGACCCATTGGGCTCGATTCTAGATGCCATCTTTTAAGTTTGCCTGTCTCTTTCAGATTAAAAAGTTTGAAAAAGGCTATGAGACTTTTTATCTTTGGTTTTCGATTATAACCTACTCTATGATTTTTATATATGATTTTATGCGTTATCTGCCAAATATAATATAATTTGGGGCTGATGGGGGTTATTTTTATAGGGGGATGACCCTTTCAGATGACACCTTTCACCCCCCTAGGAGGCACTTAGTTTTTTTTATGAATTTTTAAAAACCCCGCTAAATGTACGGAAAAAGACAGCTGTTGAAACAATTTAAAACACGAAGGAGACGTGGGGGGCGCAGCAATAAAAAAAAATATCCACCCAGAAAGGTTTCCAGGTCTGTAGGTTGTTGTTAGGTTGCTAGTGACAACAACACGGAGGGAGCCGAGCGAGCGCAGCGAGCGTGCTGCGACAGCAGCCGGCGACCGTCCCAAAACTCGCTAAAAAGCGTTGAAACGACGCCATTCTCGTAAAAATAAGCGCCAACGAACACAACCTAATTTTGGATTGGTTACAGACAGGGTTTTTCATACAAAACTGTTTTCTTTATATCGCTCATAACTCGAAAACTACGCAACTCTGGCAGGTGATGTTTAAAGGGGGGGGATCCCCTACCCCTCCCCCCTCGCTCCCTGTTCCCATAAAAACCCTTATTTTAAGATTTTTACAACCACCCTTAACCCCCAAAGTTTGATTACGAATATCTTGGAAAGTATCCATCCCCTAGGGGGGGAGCGCCAAGGGGGTGGATCTATAGCAACCCCAACAGCGCAAAAGATAAACGCGGGATTAAATGTGAAGTTTCAACAATTTAAAGAAAAATAAAACAATAAAACAGTGAAACCATAATACACAATTGATCATAAAAATTGCATTTAAAAACTTACGGCTGACTCGTCTTTTGAACTCTGAAAATAAACACAAAGTTTTTTAGATCTGATTTTCAGTTAGGTAGGTGTCCTAAGGCGCTGATATAATGGAGGGGAGAAAGGAATCGTATCATACAAAATAGGAAAAACTATTTAATTTTAATCGCACAATGGATCACACGACTGGTTCATCGCATTTTCAAATCGCAAAATATGATACGGGCACGACCTTAGGTCGGCGTGTGCTTGGTCCGTCCCTGGATTGGTATTTTTTCTTATCAGATATGGTTTGCCCTTAATTCTAGACACCAGGTCAGGAACGATAGTGACAGAGTCGACGATGGAGCAAGCTTATCCAGAAGTTGCCTGTATGATGGTACTGGCACTCTCACGCACCGACGGAACACAGCAAGCTGTTTGGCGCCGGACTCTGGTAAGAAGGTGGTCTCGATCCAAGCGGCCCATTGCGGAGCCTACCACCGCTTTGTTGGGATCGCTCAGTCGGACTTATTCATTTATTATTTTGGTCCTTGTATCAGCATTGCTGTTTGTAATAGTTTTATCAAGGTGCAAAGAATCTTAATGATTCTACGACGTAGTAAACAGACATTTTGATATTATATTAATTTTGTACAATAAACTTACCATGTTTCAAACCCAGTTATTGCTTTCAAACATATAAATTATATTGATTTATACATGACACACCCTTCGGTGATATATTTACTATAATACTTATCAGCAGGCAAATGATCGTAAAATCTAAAATAAATAATGATTTTGATTTTGACACATACATAGTTTTAATTGTTTTAATATGATTCAAATCAAATTCAAATAGAGAACTTAATCAAAAGTCATCAATCATCATAACCTATAGTGCGACACAAAAAGTTGCAATTTTTTAATTTCTACTCTTTTGACTATAGTAGAATATAATTTTTTTCTACCTATTAATCCCGATACATGAAGGACCAAGTTGCAAAAGTTCATTCTAAATTCTAAGGGACTTTTGCAACTTGGCCCTTCAAATGCAAAACGGGAGTTACAAGCAAGTTACAAGTCATGGAAAATTTACAATATTTGTCGATATCTGTTCTTTAAGTGATGGTTGTATGCGAATTGAGATTTTTCTGTGCAAATTGCATGCAAATTGCGAATACTTTCCAACTAGTCAAATCAGCAACTTTTTATGAAATGTCAAAAACGCTTTTTTGTATGAAAATAGTAAATTATGACGTCACATTTTAGTAAATACTGACTAATCAAATCAATAACTTATATACTTTTAATTCGATTATTAAAATCTAAATGTGCATTTTTTTTTAATGATGAATGAAATCCACAATATTTTTAGCCATTAGTTTTAAGTATAAATGTTTTGAATTTTTTAAGCTACCCAGTCAAGTACCCAATTCCAGTTGAAGCAAAATCCGAATAGATGCTACGAACCCATATTTAATAATACTATTTAGGTACCTTAGATACTCCCACATAACGGGTGTAAGGGACAGCGTCTCGCAAACTGATAGGGGTTACTCAGTCAACGATACTGAACACATATACCAGGATTTTTTCTGGAAATAAAAAGAAAAGCTTTTCCAAACAAATTGTCTGATCGATGTGGTCATTTTGTATGAAAAAGCAAATTTTTATTTTCATTTCCTTAAAAAAATCCTGGTGGTATTTGTTCAGTTTCGTTGACTGAGCAACCCCTATAAGTTTGCGGGACGCTGTCCCTTACACCCCGTATACTTTCATGCATCTTTATTATTAATTGAAATTCATTAGATTTGAAATAAAATTTAGCGAAATAACTGTGTTAAATAAATAAACTTATTACACAAAAAAAGTTTATTAATGAAACTTTGTATGACAAGAATATTATATAATGTCTTCAAAAATAAGATGTAACTATTTCCGAATCTTCGTTTTGCAGTAACAAAACATATTTAGATGTGGAAACTCAGCACTAATGCAATCGGGCTCTTTGTTATATCTAAAAACAAAGAAGAAATCTTTTTTTTTATTAGGTTTAATTGAATTAGGTGCCAGTGTGCCAACGATAAGGCCATAGTAGGCTCTGCTGAAGTAGGTAAAATCTATACAAGAAGGGATATTATCAATTTGCGAATATGTACCCAGTTTGTTTAGGACAATGCAGGCTGAATCACCGGATTCTACATGTATGGGCATGTAAAGTCAGTCCTGCGCCTGAATTCTCTCTGGTCGTGTCAATCACTCTGTCCCCAGAAAGAGAGATTGAAGGAACAGAGAGTGCACCTGTGTGTTGCACACTTGGGCCCGTATTTATAATCAGCTCTCAAGAGTGACAGCGAGTTTGAGTTCGTATCAGAAATGTCATTTCAGTACAAAACGACCTGTCAAATCCATACTTAATACTGCTTTCAATCTTGAGATCGCTTTATAAATACGAGCCTTGGGCACTAAAAACCAACCGTCACCGAAAATCGCTTGGGAGGACTATACTTACGCATTCACTCTAGATATCTGTCTAGTATCTACAATAAGCTTGTCTTCATTAGGTAGATAAGTCACTGTCGCTTCAAAAACACTACTTCCCGGTGCCACTGTTATCTGCAAATAAGTAGACAAATAAGATAAAAATAGGGTGAAACTGAAGAACTGAGAAAATGAAACTGAAAAAATTAGAAGCGCTCGTGGTTGTTAAGCAACCATCGCCGTGGCCAGGCCATGGATGGGTGACCGGTAGTGGTAAAGCATCTCGAGCGTTTCCGTGCTTCAGAAGGTACGTTAAGCCGTTGGTACTGGTTAATATCGTAGATATTAGTCGTTAAGCCATGTTAGAGGCCATTGCTAAGCATTGGCGGCTTTAGAACTGACAGCTGGGTTGGCCACTACCCTGGCAAAAACCTTATCTAGGATTGAGTCTGGTTTACCCTTCTGGGTTACAAAGGTCAGATTGCAGTCGCTCTGTGTAAACCCCCCCGTCGTTCAATCCCCTAGATTAGGTAGCCGACCCCATGAAATACGGGATAAGACTAGTGTGAAACTGAACAACTTTGCTGACTTATTTAGTTCCAAATCAGCTGTCTTATATCATCTATTTTCCAAACGGACATAGAACTGTTTATAACGTCTATTTCCCAAATCGACTACTCGTCAAAAATAATCTTTATCAATGCAAAAACACAACTTAACTAAAGTCCTTAGCTGTGGTTTTCTATCGGAGGCCGTACCTACAGTTTACCGCAATCCAATAAATTATTTTAAGAGGAAACTTTATCCGTTTAGAATTGTCGTATGTACCTTTATAGAACAAAATGGGAACTACTCTACTTTTGTTCTAGTCGTACTGTACCTTAACCTGGAATAGAGCCTTAGAGCCTCCGGGACGGATTCCGCACCGGTTTAACAACACGAACTGTAGCATCTCTGTATTTTCGCGTTTCTCCCTAACCCAGTCAATGGAGGTGAGGGTTCTGGTGGCGCATTTTGACCTGTTGGTAACCAGACAAATGTTAGGGATGCTAGTTGCTACACACACATGACATGACGTAGTACACACACACACTCACCGGGCCGATATTAATCGGCATAATCGGGCGGCAAAACCCAATACCTATGTGAAGATGAATTTTCGAGCAACAAGCCGCTCAGCTTCTGTTGTCCGGCATTGTGCGTTGCGTATGTGTGCAGTAAAGCCGAACGGCTTCTGTTGTCCGGCATTGTGCGTTGCGTATGTGTGCAGCAAAGCCGAACGGCTTCTGTTGTCCGGCATTGTGCGTTGCGTATGTGCAGCAAAGCCGAACGGCTTCTGTTGTCCGGCAATGTGCGTTGCGTATGTGTGCAGCAAAGCCGAACGGCTTCTGTTGTCCGGCATTGTGCGTTGCGTATGTGTGCAGTAAAGCCGAACGGCTTCTGTTGTCCGGCATTGTGCGTTGCGTGTGTGCAGCAAAGCCGAACGGCTTCTGTTGTCCGGCATTGTGCGTTGCGTATGTGCAGCAAAGCCGAACGGCTTCTGTTGTCCGGCATTGTGCGTTGCGTATGTGTGCAGCAAAGCCGCTCGGCTTCTTTTATCCGGCATTGTGCGTTGCGTATGTGTGCAGCAAAGCCGATCGGCTTCTGTTGTCCGGCATTGTGCGTTGCGTATGTGTGCAGCAAAGCCGAACGGCTTCTGTTGTCCGGCATTGTGCGTTGCGTATGTGTGCAGCAAAGCCGAACGGCTTCTGTTGTCCGGCATTGTGCGTTGCGTATGTGCAGCAAAGCCGAACGGCTTCTGTTGTCCGGCATTGTGCGTTGCGTATGTGTGCAGCAAAGCCGAACGGCTCCTGTTGTCCGGCATTGTGCGTTGCGTATGTGTGCAGCAAAGCCGCTCGGCTTCTTTTATCCGGCATTGTGCGTTGCGTATGTGTGCAGCAAAGCCGAACGGCTTTTTCCTCGAACATTCTTCTACCTGATCGGCACTAGCCGAATAAAGCCGAACAATAATGTGATAAGTGGGAGTTGATTATTTTAGAAAATGGAAACAGTGCACTGTGTGCAACTAAATGGCATTGGGGGGCAATTATTGATATACCTATTATTAATAATAATATTAATAATACATGGTCACCTTTGAAATTCAGTGATACTGTTAATATGCCCCAGTAATGCTTGTGCGGTTCGCTTGTAAATAGGCTCGTTGGGTCTGACGGGCTGCCATTTGAGACAAGTGCACCAGTGGGGTTCGATTCCTGCCTCGCTGCAAGATCGGTTCTTGGGTATCTGTAATGAATGATGTAAGAGATAGCTTCCCATAAATTGTTAGAGGTTGCACAGTCAATCAAGACTCTTCGGATGCGGAAGTGTCCGCATGACAGTTGGTTTGAAATAATAACCGTCAAAACTTGTCAAACATGGCGGAACGACCTTTGTTTGGGTCGTTGGCGATCTGCCTACCCCATTAGGGACAACGGCGTGATTGTTTATATGTATGTAAAGGTACCTGCTTAGGTACCTACAGTTTCCAACAGCGTCAGTCCCCTTGTAAAGTCCGCACCTGGAATTTTGTACATATTCCAATGCTCCTTCATATCAGCTACATCAAGAATGGTCGCGTAGATATCATGAGCTGTGGATAAATGGAAATTTTAAGTTCAGCCATAAAAATTATAAATTCAGCCACATAATCTATATTTATAACATTATCTACAATTATATTTATAAGATTATAACTAATAAAATAGAGTGAGGTAACCAATATACGATAGTATTGTATAAAAGCGCGTATATTGCGGTCGACTTAGGCTCGTATTTAAAAATCGATCTCAAGGTTGAGAGCAATATAAGTATGGATTTGACAGTTCGTTTTGTACTGAAATGACATTTATGATACGAACTCAAACTCGCGCTGTCACTCTTGAGAGCTGATTATAAATACGGGCCTTAGTAAATCAGGAGGCAATGTAGATTCATTAGAGGCAAATAAAGCTATTAAAAGAAATCAGTTGCACCCGTGGTTAAAGTATCCACGTTGGTCAAGAGGCGTCCCACGGTTTCTGGACGTTGTGCTTTCAGGTTATCAGGTAACCGAATTGCTAACATTGGTAGCCGCTCCTCCATCATGCCAGTTTCAGTCTGTCTTAAATTTGTTGAGTATCTGAAATGTTTTTATTCAACTAAGTCTACAAGAAAGATTAGCTCAGTTCATAATAAACCTTGGTTTGAATGTGTTGTTCTTAGTACCAATATTTTTACTATTTGAAGGGAAACCAGATTCATTTTGTCTGCTGTCCCTAAAAAGACAAACGGCCGTCCCAGCTCAAAATGTTTGGTCACAAAATGTCCTTTTTCAAGTCCTGTTCTTGAAATGTCCTCTTTATAAATTTTGTTCTCATAAATGCCTAAAAATAATACTTACCTTTTTCCATGATCGCCCATAACAATCAATAAAGTGTCTTTAAATACCCCTTCGATGTCGAGTCCATTCAAAAATTGCACAAACGGTGTGTCGGCGTTAGAAATCATATTGAAGTCATCATGAGTGATATCAGCGATGAAAGTAAACACGAAACGCTTGCCTTCCAACTTGAGGAACTGAAAAACAAGAGCTCGGAAGTCAAATGGCCAAAAAAGGACATTTCTTTATAGGCAAAATGTCCCTTTTTTGGCCAATGAGCCTTGTGAAACGATCATTCGACTGGTAATCACCATACGGCTAAATGCGGAATCCGGGATTTAGTTGGTTTGTAAAACGATTATTTCGCGGAGTGGCATTGACGAATTGGGTACTTGACTGGGTAGCTTAAAAAATTCAAAACGTTTATACTTAAAACTGATGGCTAAAAATATTGTGGATTTCATTCATCATTTAAAAAAAATGCACATTTCGATTTTAACAATCGAATTAAAAGTATATAAGTTATTGATTTGATTAGTCAATATTTACTAAAATGTGACGTCATAATTTACTATTTTCATACAAAAAAGCGTTTTTTGACATTTCATAAAAAGTTGCTGATTTGACTAGTTGGAAAGTAGCCAATTGCCAGTCCGCGAAATGGGCAACCAAAACCCGATGGCTATGGCTATGGCTGCATTTCTTACAAAAGGCCCCGTGGTATTTAGTAATTGTTCCCAGGACGATGATGATGATGACTATGATGATAATCATGACGATGATGATGATGATGAATGTGTAGGTGCATAAGAAGTACTATGATAAATTCGCCACGGCCGCCCCTTAGCTACCTGAGCTACCAAGCTCAGTTGGCAGAGCGAATGTAACGGCATTCCGAAGGTCGCAAGTTCAAGTTCTGTCCGAGGTAAATTAATCATTTCTTTCGATTTAGATGTCTAACTGACCTGTTCAGTAATATTCATCATCAATTTAAACCGCGGTGTGTCCCCGACGCAGAATTTTGCCAGCTCTTCCTTTCTAAATATAATGAAATATGATATTGTCAATTCCAATAAAATACATAAGAAACATATATTTTGAATAGCAGCATTTTTTTTAAATAAGTTGATTCCAAGATATACCGGGTGCAAGGGACAGCTTCCAAACTGATAGGGGTTGCTCTGCTCAGTTAACGAAACTGACCAACTTTCCCCAGAAAATTCTTTCAGGAAATGAAAAAGAAATGGCTTTTCCATACAAATTGTCTGATCGAGAAGGTAATTTTGTATGGGACAGTAATTATTTTTTTAATTTCCTGAAAAAAATATACGTAAGTAGTTGTTCAGTTTTGTTGACTCAGCAACCCCTATCAGTTTGCGGGAAGCTGTTCCTTACAGGTTGTTTCGTCCAAGCTTACACCCCGTAGACATTTGAAAGATTAACAGGGCAGGAGAATCAAATTTATTTGCAGGTGAATCAACTATTTGTTTAAAAATTAATTTAAAATGTATTATTCGAATCACGATAAATTACAGACCACATCACCAGAGTGATTTAATTGAATTGTACAAGCACTTTAGTGACATTCCAGGGGAATCAACGCTAGGTGCCGGACAAAATTTCAAAAATCGCAGAATAAAATGTATGTTCATCCCACGTTCAAAATTATATAACACGTATCATATTATTAGTTAGGTAGGTACTATTATCTATTGGCACATAGCACTTAAAGAAATTATAAGTCGTTTTGTATTTTGGCTCATGGACGCGTCATGGGAAACAATTTTCGGCTACTTGAAAATTATTTTAGCACACTTTCTTTTAAATTGTGCCAAATTTTCGTGATACTCCCTCACCCATATCACCTTCTTCTCGTCTGTCCTTCTCCTCTTCAAGAAAGAAGGCCCTTAAATAATGATCGGCTGGTTGGCACTGGAAACCATTGAACCGAAGTTGGAAGCTGCCTATGGAGGGCGAATCTTCAAAATAAGCTGTGCGATACCTGAACAAGCAAAATGACATTCAAAGACCTCGATTCCAAAACAAATACGAATATAATCAATCAACACTAGTTCGGCTTATTCGGCTTTTGCCAATCGGTTTGATGAATGTTCAGTGAAAAAGCCGCTCGGCTTTTCTGTACATACTTGTATACCTAGATTAAGGATTGGTCTCCGCGCGCTCTGACTAGATTCCGCCCTACCTAAGAACAGTGTAGCTCCGTAAGTGCGGCAACTTTTTAATTTTAGTGTGCGTAAGACACTAGTGTAAATAAAATACGAGTGGTTTGTGTGCGTGCGAATCTCCATACAAATCCGGCTCGGTTACGCTGAAGACAGCGTATTATAAATTGGCGCATTTTCAAGTAGGTACGCCGCGGCGGAATCTAGTCGGAGCGCGCGCGCGGAGACCAATTCTTAATCTAAGCTTGTATATGTCGCAGTGATCTGTTTAAATCTGCTATTTGATTGAATGACTAGCTCGTTCATTGAATGGCTACACATTCAATTGAATCACTAGGCCGAACGTTGATTGAAAAAGCGTCAATCAACGTCCAACTAGTTAGCAGACGTAAAATCAGTCAGGTGATTCTAACCTAACCTAACCTAACCAAAATCGCTCGCGTTTATTAAACTTTCGTGTTTTTTTTGCGTATTTTGGGACGGTCGCCGGCTGCTGCCGCAGCACGCTCGCTGCGCTCGCTCGGCTCCCTCCGTGTTGTTTTCACTAGCAACCTAACAACAACCAAGACGTTGAACGTTACATTCAACGACTTATAACGAGTTATACTTTAGTCATTTAATTAAATGCCATCATTTAATTAACGAGCTAGTCATTCAATCAAATCGCGTGTTCAAATAGATCACTGCGACAAATACATATACATCAAGGCCGGGCAACAAAAGCCGAGCGGCATTTTCGTCGAACATTCATATATCTTTATACCTTAGAGCAACACGGCCTTCCGCTCGCCCGTGTTGCTCTAAGCTTTATACTATATTATTATAATACTGTTTCCTATGTATTTTGTCATTTGTATGTTTTGTGTACAATAGATGTTTAAATAAAAACTAATACCTAGATAAGTAAATATTTGATTTTGTCGGCCGGGTTTCCCCCCTCATCATTCCCCTTGGAAATCTAACCCAGGACCTATGATCGGGAGCCCATGACTCACAGAACATTAGACCATGGAAGCAATTATAGTTATTATTGGTATTAACAATAGACTCACCCATCTTTCTTGAGTTTGTTGAAGATCAATAGCTGGTAGTCTACGGGCCTGGCGTTTTTAACGGATTTGCGGCATTCAGGGAACTCGTACTCGGTCCTTCCACTTAGCAACGGGAATAAAGCAGCTGGTGTACCGTCTCCAACGATATTGTAGCTAAAAAAATATACATATGTCGCAGGATGATTTAATAATTCGAATTTTCGAGAAAATCCTAGGAAAATTGCGAAAACACGGATAGTTGGACGGACAGTGGTGAAAACATTTCTCAATCTTAATGGAAAAAGATAGGTTCATTGCGAGAAAACGTATTCCTAATAAGGCTTACCCATTAAAAACCACGGCGTTCAGATGATCAGTGAGAAACTTAAAGGTGTTGGGCATTTTTCTGTAGAATCCGTTCTTAGATGTAGAGTCAAAAGCAAATATAAGAACATTAGAAGTGTTCTCCCTGCCGAGTGGGGGTTTTCCTGGGTATGAACTGAGCCGAAAGCCGATCCCCGTGCCAGTCCAAGATTTGCTGCGGAAAGCTGAACGGTAAGTAGATTTACTTTTTTAAATTAGAAACTTGTTTTTTGCGCCGCAGTTTCACCCGCGGAAAAATGAGCTTTCCCATGAGAATTAGATATTTTAAGCAGTACAAGGTATCTTTCTAACGGTGGTGTAAGAATTTTGAAGTGAGAACTTCTTTAGCGGCGTTGTGCACTTTTTGGTATATAAAAAATGTTAAACTCGCGTCGACCTCTGGTCACAAACAAATTGTATTCAAACGGAGGCCAAGCAAAATGGCCAATCGCGTCAGACCAGAGTTGCGTTTTAGAAACCTACTAGCGCCATCTGTTGAAACACGGAAAGAAAACCAGTTTTTATTTTACTGTTTTATTATTTAGGTAAGGTTTCGATCGAGTCTACCGTTAATGTTCAAATTTTCATTCTGCCGGCACTCCCGGAGTGCAACCCGTATTTTTTTTTAACAGTATTGTGATTTTTCAGTTTATTCTTTACTTGCCTACATACATAAACACCAATCTTTTTAAAACATGTAAATTTAGAAACAAAACATTTTTAGCTCAGGAGGGATTCGAACCCACGACCTTCGGCGAGATTGTGTACGCATCCGAATCGTCACCAATGTACAGTTTTACATACCGATGATCAGATAACAACTTGCAGTTTACTTTGACATGATCACTTCTGTTCAAAATATACTTCCGATTTCCTGTCAAAGTTGTTGGAGTCCCAAGGTAATAATAATCATCGGTTTTGTAAATGATGTCTCTGTATGTACATTCAATACTGTCTCCTACTATATCCAAGAGGTTTGGCTCTACAGCACATGTCGAAAACTAAAAAAGATACCTATGTGATTTTTTTATATGGATAAAAGTTGTCTTTTCTATGCTTTTTAAAACATCAGTCAGCAAAGGAGATATCTGGGCAGGGCCGCTCGAAACGTATGAAGTTATTTCAGGAGGATTTTTTGGTTTGTCGTAAAACTTCCATGCTGGACTGGGAGTGATAGAGAAACAAAGAATGTGCCAGCTGCATCTCCTCCCGGGCATGCTGTAAAAATCAGCTAAGGGATTCTTCAGTATTACTATTTAGGCGATGGGCTAACAACCTACCACCAGCCAGAGCAATATACAGATCTATCTGGAATAACCCTCAAAACTTGTCAGACGTGGCGGAACAACCTTCGTTTAGGTCGTTTACGCTCTGCCTACCCCATTAGGGATAAAGGCGTGATTATATGCATTTCGCACAGGAGGGCCTAATGTTTCTAAGTTGTGGATTTCAAGAATTTGAATTTCTTTCAATTTCAGATAAACTTTGTTGTCAGTACGCAAACTGATAGGATGCTCAGATCAAACAACTAAATTGAACAACTTTCGCGAAAAAAGAAAATTACGAAAAATATCGATCGACATTTCCATACAAATAGCTCATTTAAAAAAAAAAAAAATCATTATGTATAGTAGTTGTTTTTTGCGTACTGACAACAAAGTTTATCTGAAATTGAAAGAAATTCAAATTCTTGAAATCCACAACTTAGAAACATTAGGCCCTCCTGTGCGAAATGCATATAATCACGCCTTTATCCCTAATGGGGTAGGCAGAGCGTAAACGACCTAAACGAAGGTTGTTCCGCCACGTCTGACAAGTTTTGAGGGTTATTCCAGATAGATCTGTATATTGCTCTGGCTGGTGGTAGGTTGTTAGCCCATCGCCTAAATAGTAATACTGAAGAATCCCTTAGCTGATTTTTACAGCATGCCCGGGAGGAGATGCAGCTGGCACATTCTTTGTTTCTCTATCACTCCCAGTCCAGCATGGAAGTTTTACGACAAACCAAAAAATCCTCCTGAAATAACTTCATACGTTTCGAGCGGCCCTGCCCAGATATCTCCTTTGCTGACTGATGTTTTAAAAAGCATAGAAAAGACAACTTTTATCCATATAAAAAAATCACATAGGTATCTTTTTTAGTTTTCGACATGTGCTGTAGAGCCAAACCTCTTGGATATAGTAGGAGACAGTATTGAATGTACATACAGAGACATCATTTACAAAACCGATGATTATTATTACCTTGGGACTCCAACAACTTTGACAGGAAATCGGAAGTATATTTTGAACAGAAGTGATCATGTCAAAGTAAACTGCAAGTTGTTATCTGATCATCGGTATGTAAAACTGTACATTGGTGACGATTCGGATGCGTACACAATCTCGCCGAAGGTCGTGGGTTCGAATCCCTCCTGAGCTAAAAATGTTTTGTTTCTAAATTTACATGTTTTAAAAAGATTGGTGTTTATGTATGTAGGCAAGTAAAGAATAAACTGAAAAATCACAATACTGTTAAAAAAAATACGGGTTGCACTCCGGGAGTGCCGCAGAATGAAAATTTGAACATTAACGGTAGACTCGATCGAAACCTTACCTAAATAATAAAACAGTAAAATAAAAACTGGTTTTCTTTCCGTGTTTCAACAGATGGCGCTAGTAGGTTTCTAAAACGCAACTCTGGTCTGACGCGATTGGCCATTTTGCTTGGCCTCCGTTTGAATACAATTTGTTTGTGACCAGAGGTCGACGCGAGTTTAACATTTTTTATATACCAAAAAGTGCACAACGCCGCTAAAGAAGTTCTCACTTCAAAATTCTTACACCACCGTTAGAAAGATACCTTGTACTGCTTAAAATATCTAATTCTCATGGGAAAGCTCATTTTTCCGCGGGTGAAACTGCGGCGCAAAAAACAAGTTTCTAATTTAAAAAAGTAAATCTACTTACCGTTCAGCTTTCCGCAGCAAATCTTGGACTGGCACGGGGATCGGCTTTCGGCTCAGTTCATACCCAGGAAAACCCCCACTCGGCAGGGAGAACACTTCTAATGTTCTTATATTTGCTTTTGACTCTACATCTAAGAACGGATTCTACAGAAAAATGCCCAACACCTTTAAGTTTCTCACTGATCATCTGAACGCCGTGGTTTTTAATGGGTAAGCCTTATTAGGAATACGTTTTCTCGCAATGAACCTATCTTTTTCCATTAAGATTGAGAAATGTTTTCACCACTGTCCGTCCAACTATCCGTGTTTTCGCAATTTTCCTAGGATTTTCTCGAAAATTCGAATTATTAAAATCATCCTGCGACATATGTATATTTTTTTAGCTACAATATCGTTGGAGACGGTACACCAGCTGCTTTATTCCCGTTGCTAAGTGGAAGGACCGAGTACGAGTTCCCTGAATGCCGCAAATCCGTTAAAAACGCCAGGCCCGTAGACTACCAGCTATTGATCTTCAACAAACTCAAGAAAGATGGGTGAGTCTATTGTTAATACCAATAATAACTATAATTGCTTCCATGGTCTAATGTTCTGTGAGTCATGGGCTCCCGATCATAGGTCCTGGGTTAGATTTCCAAGGGGAATGATGAGGGGGGAAACCCGGCCGACAAAATCAAATATTTACTTATCTAGGTATTAGTTTTTATTTAAACATCTATTGTACACAAAACATACAAATGACAAAATACATAGGAAACAGTATTATAATAATATAGTATAAAGCTTAGAGCAACACGGGCGAGCGGAAGGCCGTGTTGCTCTAAGGTATAAAGATATATGAATGTTCGACGAAAATGCCGCTCGGCTTTTGTTGCCCGGCCTTGATGTATATGTATTTGTCGCAGTGATCTATTTGAACACGCGATTTGATTGAATGACTAGCTCGTTAATTAAATGATGGCATTTAATTAAATGACTAAAGTATAACTCGTTATAAGTCGTTGAATGTAACGTTCAACGTCTTGGTTGTTGTTAGGTTGCTAGTGAAAACAACACGGAGGGAGCCGAGCGAGCGCAGCGAGCGTGCTGCGGCAGCAGCCGGCGACCGTCCCAAAATACGCAAAAAAACACGAAAGTTTAATAAACGCGAGCGATTTTGGTTAGGTTAGGTTAGGTTAGAATCACCTGACTGATTTTACGTCTGCTAACTAGTTGGACGTTGATTGACGCTTTTTCAATCAACGTTCGGCCTAGTGATTCAATTGAATGTGTAGCCATTCAATGAACGAGCTAGTCATTCAATCAAATAGCAGATTTAAACAGATCACTGCGACATATACAAGCTTAGATTAAGAATTGGTCTCCGCGCGCGCGCTCCGACTAGATTCCGCCGCGGCGTACCTACTTGAAAATGCGCCAATTTATAATACGCTGTCTTCAGCGTAACCGAGCCGGATTTGTATGGAGATTCGCACGCACACAAACCACTCGTATTTTATTTACACTAGTGTCTTACGCACACTAAAATTAAAAAGTTGCCGCACTTACGGAGCTACACTGTTCTTAGGTAGGGCGGAATCTAGTCAGAGCGCGCGGAGACCAATCCTTAATCTAGGTATACAAGTATGTACAGAAAAGCCGA